>LUCH01001998.1:34996-95882 GCA_013368495.1 Paragonimus heterotremus | reverse complement strand
TTGACCGCACGACCAGACGTTTATCTGAACAGGTCCAGGAACACCACCCAGTTTGACTCAACATTGGAATAACGAAACCTGTCAACACTGTCATACTATCGCACCTGGTGGATTCGAATCACTCTGTCTATTTGACGGACACATTTCGCCAAATCTACCGAATTAAAGTCACCCAGTCGAGGGCACTGAGGCGTAGGATTCTGTCCACAGCTGAAGCTATTGGAATTCGCCAGTTAACCCATCATTGGCCTGCTGAGGTGTGTAGCAATAGGCTTTGGCACGAATTTTGCTGAACCGATTCGGTGATAACGTTTTGGAGCGTTTTGGATTTCGGCTGAGTTGCAATATAATCAACATAGATTTCGCTACTCGACAGATCCAGGAGAAATGCCGTGAACCCAATCAGCCGCTGTACACTCTCTTCGTGGATTTCATCAAGGCTTTTGATTCTGTGAGTCTCGATGCATCGTGGATAGTGTTCAGTAAGTTTGAATATCCAAGTGAGTTCATCAATTTTGTTATATTGTTGCATGTGGGCGTGAAGTCGAACTTGTAATCTTGTGGTTTGCCCCTAGGTGAATTTGACATTATCGGTGGCTTGAAGCAGTGCTGTGCCATAGCCACAACTCTATTTACTTTGCCAACAATTGTTATTGGGAATATTGCGGACGGTGTTCCAGTCGGATATCACACGGATACCCGATTGTTGAAGATTCTATGTTTTGGCACTGGAGGTCGGCCATGTAATTGAACTATGAACATGATGTTGTTTGAAGATGAAAATGCATTATTTGCATGCAGAGGAAAGGAAGTTCAACGAGTGGCCATGACTTTTGCGACCTCGGCATTTAAATTCTGTTTGGATATAGACACAGACGGTTTTCTTTTTTCTCTCCTTCTCTCGAGAGGGGTGCTATTTCTACAACTAAAATCAAAATCAAAGAGAGTACTGGGGATTTCTGTTAACTGGATAGCAGTCTGTCTAGACTTACGAGTTCGTGTAGCGAAGACTAACCCCGACTTTGAATTTACTGAAAGACGTACTAGGAGGAGCCACAGTCTGGAGATGAAAACCAAGTTCCTTGTTTGCTGCTCAACTGTGCTTTTTGTGCTGTTGCACGGCGGTTAAACTCGGATGTTGTATTATGGAGATATGTGATATTTTAGTGGGCTCCATCTGTAATGTCTAAGACGTATTTTGGGTATCCATTGATCAATCATTGTATGGAACACTGAGGTTTTTCTCCAAGAGAACGCGAGCGGGATTGAAGCCAAGATGATGCTCAATCAGAAGCGTTGGCTACCACAAATCTGTAGAATGGTCGATGGATGAATTTCGAAACATTTGCTATGCGGAAAACTGGAAGTAGTCAAACAAAGTCCTGGTGGTCAGAAGCTGTGATACCAGACTGCTATGCAAGTAAACTCTTCGCGTTGTGATATCGATTTTAGATTTCGGGATGACTTAGTCTTGGGTCGTGCCGTCTGAAGGAATATGCTCCGAACAAGTCTGCGAAGATTCCACAAGTTACAGCTGCGTGGCCGTGAATTGATACGTGTGTTATGCAAAAATACCATAGTTGCCATAGGTCATGGTGATACGGTTATCTGACGTTGCAATGATTGTGGTCAGGAACGCGCCGGTAGTCTAGCACCGTTTGTTCATCAACGTACTCGGAGTACACAGTCAGCGAAGAGAGTAGGTTAATGGCATGTAAGTTTTGTCTGTTCTACCTATTTTTTTCTAATCAACAAACGGTAGCTTAAGCTTGTTAATTCACCCGCTATCTTCTTCAAAATTTGGGTCATGGAGTCTTGCTGGCCTACAGCTTTGTTAAGCTTTTTTGGTGCATTGTATGATGAGGGTTTTGTTGTTTTCCCGTCCAACTCCACATTTTCGTTTGCCCTCTTTATTTTATCTGCAGTGTAATACTATGTATTCTTATACTGAACTACTGCTTACCCTATACTTTCCGTATTTTTCCTCCCGTTTTTGGTTTCATCACTGGAGTCTCTCCATCTTTTACAGCAGATGGATAAGAGTTTGATTTTCATAGTGGACTACCGTCTGGCTAACCATCATAGGCCGACTGGACCACAATAGGGGTCGCTTACATCTCTTGGTTTTATTCCTTGTGGTTTACCCCGGATACGTTGTGTGAGTGGAATCCTAAGTGTTATAACGCAAGCCACTTGGGATGAGTGTCATGTGCAGCTGTCCTCTGGCTGCAATCACTGGGTCAGTCTAATCGGAAACGGATGTCGCTAACAGCATCTGAATAAGAGTTACCAAGCCCGCAGTGGTTTGTCCTGCTAAACGCCGGTAACCTTCGAGAATGGCAGATAATCTTATCTGTTAATGATTGTACAATCGGGTATGGTTTACCAGGTTGGTTAATAACATGCTTACGGTTGATGTGTATAACTTTTGTCCAGGCAACAGAAAACAGTGTATGGCCGTTTCTTCCGCTTTGTTAATGCAGTAATAAATAAAATAAGAGAATCAGTTTGTAGCCTGGCCACACTACCTCCACTTTTTCTTAACATCCGGTGTAGGGTCTACGTTGGGCCCCCGAAAGTTTAAACTCATAGTTTGGGATGTCCCACGCCTTTGCAATTGGCTTCACTTATTCCTTATGCCCATTTACCATCACTGAGATGGCTTTAACTTCACGAGGTTTGTTGTTGGTTCTAATTCGGTGTCCTTATTCTATGTAAACTTAGTTCATTTGTTTTCGGTCTTCATTAGTCTTGTTTCAGCCTTACTTCAAGTTCTGATGGGTTTGAGAATGTTTGGTGAAAGCCACTAGATGTTGGTAACAATGTGAGGTCTATAGCCAACATCTACTCATGTAATTGTTCCTTATTTTGTCTTATTAACATCAAGCATACCACACCCGACATTTTGTTATTCCTAACCACATCCACAGACTTAAAAGAATTAGCAGAACACTCTAATGCTTTAGATTGAAGAATCACACGAGTATCTTCGGACTACTGAAACTGTGAAAACTCAACCATCACGTATGAGGAATAAAAAACAGCGGTATTATGTTGATAGATATAGTACATACTTTCATATTTTGCCTCATTTTTATGTACATCCTATATAGATTGCCTTTGTATAAATAAACATCGTTTAGTTGAATTGATTAGAGTTAACAACATACGTCATTTGCGTAACACGTCTCATTCACACTCCCACTTAGCCTTGGGCGGAATCACTTACATTGAGGTATTCGGTGGCTGTATTTTGAACTGACTGTTTGTGTTCTCATTTCCATATACGGTTAGCTCCCACATGTTCTGTCTCATTCACTTCCCTTCAAGTCATAGGACTCTCGTTCAAGAAACTCTGGGTTCACGATGTTCCATAACTGTTATCGCTTGTAAAGACGACTTGTTCTCGCATGTCTTTGTGAAACGAAGCTCTTCTTCAGTCACAATTCTTTTTATGTCTTGTCGGCTGCTCACTGAGTTCAAAAATATATACCATCCATTACTGCAAGAAATCGTTCTTTGACTACTAATACTTAACTGTTAAAACCCAAGAAGTACATCAACTCGTTAAGAGCTGAACCATATCGTTTGTAAAAACAATGGCTTGGGTTTATATAGCTAAAAAAAGGAATCAGTATTCCCGATCAGCAGCTTATTTGTCGAATGGTCCCGTGTGCGTCTTTCTCGTTGGTCGAGTCTTGTCAGTTGTGAGTTTCAGATTCATTTGTATTATTTGGTAGGTCAGTTTTCTAATTGGTATTTTGTTCGTCGACTCACTAGTATCAAATCATTTTTACAATCTGTTATTAACACCAAGTGATTAACCGTTATACGTCGACGAACCAAGTATATCTTTCTCGACTGCAATGAAGTTATTCATCGGTATCACTATCAAGCAAAGGTGAATTGACTGAAACTCATCGGCGATTGTGTGAAATCCCCGAACAGAGACAAGATCTGAGTTCTGTTAAATCTACAGAAGCATATTTAGGATTATTTTTTGAATGAGGCTTACCCAGCACATCCAATAATGTGATATGAACAACAAAATGATCCTTTGTAACCGAACAACGTTAAGAAAGTACGACGCAAATAGTATTGTTACAGTCCTGTGGTGAAAACAGTGCAAATTTTAGGTTCCTTAGCCGTTGCGCATCCCGCAACGGCTAATGAGATACAACTAGATCGAAACAGAAGTTCACCACTTCGGTAATGGCCACTGGGACCAACGGGTTGAAAAAAGAGTACAAATCCTAATAACTCTCTGACGTAAAATGTGGATCCACGAACTGTTCAAACAGTCCGCCGAGAAATTGGCAAAGTTATAATATTCTGCAATATTGTCGCAAACTACGGGTAAAGAAACTAGCAATAAGCCTACTTTAGTACTGAACTCCAAATCGCGGTAGGAATGAAATTAGCGGACTAGGAAAAGTCCAAAAGATGCAAAACCGTGGAGAGAATGAGAGGTGGTCGCATTTCTTTCTTCGGATTTACGATGCTTACATGGTGCTTGTGCAGAACCACAAATGACGCAGCGCAAGCCACTTTACCGAGTGTTATCCACAGGCCTCTTTTGGCTTCGGTCACGGGGACGGGTTAGTTCGAAGTCAACGCCGCTAACCGTGTGAATAGATGGAAAGGCAGGTGGTGTAACACATTTGAATTATGGTGACGCTTTCACAAAGGCATCTTTTGACTTTGATCATTGCGACAGGTTAATCCAGAAAAGGATGCCATCAAACGTACTCACTGGCCAAGATGAGCCGGAAACACACGATAGATTTTCGTATGATTGCAGTCAATGGGTGTGCACACTTGATGAAAAATGACGTATAAACGTCTGATATGAAATGTGCAGAATGCCTTCCCCTGAATGCAGTACACCAAGGCCAAGTTTAATAGAAATATTTTTTTAAAATGATCTTTTCTATCATTACTAAACGATGTTATTTTTATTCTGTGCTAACCTTCAGTCATGGTAAAATGAGTCATTCATTTAGTTGACACAACAAAGCCAGCCCGCGTAGTACGCGTGTAAATATGGTTTACGAAAACAATAGAGCGCCCACTCAATAGCCATTGAAACACAATCCTTTTGTCTTTCATGTAAGACTGCATGGAAAATTTAGGAGAGGGAAGACAAGTGAGAAGAACAGTGTAAGGTAGACTAAGTTGAGCTACAGTTGATTACAAAAAAAAAAAACAACCGAAGGCTAACTAATACGCAGTGATACGCTTTAGTTTCGGGAACCTGTAAACACACATTAACTAGGGACAGGCCAGAAAGTGTTAATGCGAGGGAATTTTTAACGATAGAAACAAAAGATTTATTTGATCCTTATGATGCAGGAGAAATTGATTTCTTTTTTAGTGTTTGGGGAAGATTGCGATGAATGATAAGTAATGGCTAATTGCAGCAGGCATTCAATCACCAAATCTCATGTGCTCTTGCAGCAATACCTTGTCAGTTGGTCTGTCGTCGTGGAATCGAGTATGCTCTTTTAGTTTAAAATGTCTTAATATCAGTTTAAACTTTCTAAATGAGGTTATAACCATCTACGTCTGATCGTTGAGTTACACGTAGACCAAAAACGGGTCCCCAAATTGGAAACGAAATTGAACCCAAATATTTTACGGTACTGTTAAAGAAAATGCATCAGTAATTACAATAGGGAAATCTCAATCGTTCACGATGATACTCTTGTTCAACAAAATTAATGGTTTCGCAACGGGACCAACAAGGTCAAAAGTGAGCCGTCACACCAGTGGGCCAGGACAAGAATTACTACTCGCACCGCGGACGTTTAATGACACATTAGTTCAATAAAATAAAATATGGTCGGTGAGGTAGTGAAAACAAGTGTCAGGTTAGTGGAAAAGATAGAGAATGCAAACGGTGGAGACGAATTTTCTCAGTTCAGGGACCAATAAATTTACAGGGGGTTAGCTGGGTTTCAACGTCGGACAGGGTGGCGCGATCAACGTGTACATGGTTGGGTTGAAAAACACAGGGATTAGTTGGTTCCTACGGACGCGATCCCACCAGTTTCAGACAGTAAACTACGTTGGCTTGTTTGGGTCCAGTGGCAAGTCCTACATTTTTATCCAGGCATCTTGAACGGAAAAAGATATCAGAAAAACTCAACGGTATGAGGCCTCTCCTATGGATTTGTGGGAGAATTCCCCAAGGCCTCAGTACTTAGGTCCGCTTGCCATCAGCCACGCAGCTGATCACTTGAAAATTTAGGTACAATACGGCTAGTTGCTTGGGGGAACCGTTGGTTTCCAGAATGAAAATCGTCGTTAAATTACGGGAGATTGGTATATCACCACGTTGACGACGATAGCCCATAACAACTGTGATGTATGTATTTTTTCCATCCCAACACAACTTGTAGTTCACAACCAGCCCAGTCGCAAAACGACACTCCTCAGTGAAACTGAGAGTCCTGTGGGGTTTTCGTGAATATTTGGTCAGTCACACAGATGGGATTGAGTAGCGGTTATACCGCTGGTTAGCGAACACGTTCCAGATAGGGTCAGTAAAGTGATTATGACTACAGCAATGTATGAACCTGTCAAGAACATCATAGCGAGTTACGTATAGCTGACATTATGGATTGTACATCACTTGATAACTTCGTAGCCCTAACCAAACCTAAAGCAAGAATTTCGAATATGCTGCACGGTCAACAAAAAAAGAGAATGTTTCTAGTTCAATTAGCCGGTAGAATATAACAAATGGACACTTCTTTCTTGCATTCAGTAAGACCTAAGCATAATTAGCAGTTAGCCTTGATATTCCAACTTCCGTAATTTTTAAGCATCCGTTCATCGACTTCCTTTGTTAGCACTGTAGTCCCTATCAAACTTTTCATTACGTAACCAGACAGACTATAACACGTACCTGACAGGACGTTAAGGACACAGAACACAAAAGCTAATTCAAGCCAAGTTTTTATATATGTATCCTCTTACCATCCACCTCTGTTCACTACCTTGTTGGGAGCTGCGTAAACCACATCAGCTATGCGTGTTTTCCTGCCTATAAAAGCAGCGTTATAACAGTATGATTCAACCTATTTAGCAATTAGTCAACGCTCTAATCGTCCATGTGTTGGTGAGGATAGAAGTCACGGGCCAGTAGCAGCCATCTCCTCTCCTATGGTCCAATGTTTACATACTTTTGCTGAAGGAGGGTGACGTCAATCGCGAGGCATAAGATCGAAACTATTATGACATCTTACTCATGATTTTCGCCTTCATATGTTTATCTTTTCTTGTTCGAAAAACTGAAGTAATGAGTTCATTGTTACCAGCATTTCATTTTTACCTAATTCAAGAAGATATTTTCCCTCACATCCTACACCGAGTATAGTAAGCGCATCTTTTGGATGTACCTCACTTAATCTCATATACATGTGTGTGAATATCTTAGTACTTTGAAAAAAATTAATGGATTATACCGAAGTTGGAATAGAAATCTTTTGGTTTGTAGTTTAGCTTGAATATAGCTGCCAACGTAAACGGAGTCACAACAGGGTCCGTCACCTTTATGAAATCGAGAAACTGTTGAGCTGACACTCACATTCGATGCATCTTGACACATCCAGGCAAAATATTGGTCAATTGTTTACCAGTTGACAAACATTTACACAATACCTTACTTTGTTCTCTTTTCACTACCGATTACATATTTATACCGACTTGTTTGTTTCTACTTGAAGGAGTTGGGAACATGTGGTATGCTGCAGCCACACATCAAAAATCAACTAATCATATTGTAAATAATATCTTATCACGTGCCTGATCCATAATAGCGCGTGAACACTAGTTAGCACCATCACCGACAGCATGACCTGACGAGGACCTAGTGCGGAATTTAGTGATTGATAAAGATTGAGGACAGTAATCTTATATCACAAAACGGACACATGCAACGTGAACGAAGGTCATCTGAACAGTGTTATTTATTTCTCATTAACTACTCATTTTGCCATAGCCGAATTTGACTTATTCAAGGTCGGATCGACCAGATGTGTAATATGCCACATTCACTCGAGCGCGCAGGTCACGTGACTTGTACGGGCATGTGATACCGGGATCGTTGTGTGATAGCGCAATCAGCGTTTGTGTTCAGGTTATTAAACGATGAATTTCGCGGTCTGAAATGTGAAATTCCGGTTCTCCACCTACATATGTTGATCAGTACTTGTTGATCAGTACTCTGGTTAACATCCACCCATGGGGTGAAATTTCAGGCGCCAGTTCACTAGGACGATCCAGGTATTCTACAGCTAACCTGATAGCATATGTGCAGTTAAGAGGAACGCCGTATTCAGTGCAGCCGACCAAATTGTCACTGACTTGAAGTTAGCTGTCCATAACAAACCATATGTTGTTTGGACCTACAGTAGTGGTTCTGTCTGGTTAAGAGGCTTTGGAATAACTACACACACGCAACTGGCGCTCAGACATCTCATTTCGATTGTATGACTTGATGTGTCTGGAAAAAAATATGTGTACGCCTGATGTTCAGTGTCATTATGCAAATGTGACATTAGAACTACTTTTCTATGATGTACAACTTTAAAGTGACGGTAACAATACATGAGTGGGTTGAGGAACTACGTTGGAGCTCTTCGTCTCGCCTCAGCAATGCCAGTGAACCAAGGTGAAGTGACGTTCATCCTCTCGCTGTTGATCATGAAAGCCTCACGAATAGGTATATGATTTATCATTTTGGAACGCCATGATAGCTTACCACCGCAACACGCTTTGTGCTGGTAGTCGATTACGAAATCTATGGCTCTGTGAGTTCGTCCTATCCATCGACGAGATTAACCTTGGGACACTTTGATGCAGAAGCCCATACCGTACTGACACTGAAGCGTAAAAGGTTGTGCTCAGGTGGTAGCCAATCAATTTCCAGAAGTGTACATTTCAAGGTGGCGTGCTATAAGCAAGCTGGCTTTCTATGTGTTTGCTTGTTCGTCGAGATGGTCATTTAAGCTACAAACATTTCATTACCAAACCGGCCGGTCTCATCAGTGCGTACGGAGTTGAGTTCAATTCCATATTTTCAACCCCATGCGCACTTATGGCATCATCTCGTTTGGTGATGAAACTTTTACACCCTAAAAGTAAAGCCCGATGGAAAAATGAATACTCAAACCATCAACCCGAGCCACAAACAACACCATGGTTCCCAGCTATCAAAAAAAACTGGCAGTCTGCAAAGAAGGAACAAAACAACACAAATCATTGTTGCTAGTCGTAGTAAACAGGAGTCTAAGTAATCAGAGGCTACCATAATAAGGAAAAACTGGATATGAGGCTTATATCTCATAGCACTTTTGTCCACACTGGTGTGACCTTCTAAACTAACCGAATTCAGCACATTCAATGCATGACTCAACCGAACAGTTGCTACGACTCTGACAAACCTGTTCAAATCTACCCATCGTTTACGAACTATCACCATGGAAAAACAGCGATCCGGTAGTCTTATTGTAGCAAACATGCCTAACATTTTTTTTCTCCGACCGAAGGTTGTGATCGACTCCGTGTGGTATATAACGTGTAAAATCCCCCAGAAACTGAATTTAATGGGTTTACGAAAAACTTGATGTCAGATGAATATTAGGTTAATGGCCGGTGACTTTTGTGTTTTCATTTGGCCAGGACAAAAGATTTAGAATATGTGCTTTGGTGACAACTTAACCCGTTTGAAAAAGTGCCAGGATTACTGTTCATTCAACTGGGATTTACCATGGTACACAAATAGGTGCTCATTGAGTTGTCCAACTTCAAAAATACCGTCTGTATCTCATTCATAGTCCCTCGGCTCACTGATTACTTGCCCGCTGAGTGAACTGAGTTGGTGAATTGACAAGAATCCACTTACTTTATAACTTCAAGTTGAAAATTACCCGCATTCGTTCACAATCTTTGCACTCAGCTAATCTTTTCAGTGGGCTGACTTTGTTGATGAAGACAGTCTTTTACCTACAGAAGGTTATATATAAGAAATAGTTATAAAAGACTTGTTGGTCTACTATCACAATCATCGTCAACATTAATTTGTTCAACGTTTAATCAATTTCGCGGACAATTGTTAATTTCACTTATTAGGACCACACTGCCATGTTCGAACCACAGAAGGTGATATTCATTACCACTAATTAATTGGTAAGCGTGTCTCAGATTACAGGCTGTCACAGATTCATGAAAACATTAAGCTCTTTGTCCTACAGAAAGTTTGTGTCCAGATCAGATATGGGAGAGAGCTGTTTGGAAGTTGTTTCTCTCGTGGATGATGTCTGATGATTATGTCACTCGACACTCATATTTTGCTACCTCCCATACACCCAGGGAAATTCTAGAGTGACTAAACCAAACTGGATAACTGGGTAAAATTACTTTACTAATAAGTAGTTTGACAGACTTTTGATTTTAGATGAGGCCCAGTCGTGAAAATTCAGGGTTTCAGCTAGATTCGAACCAGTGACAGAAACACCATGCCTCAACGCGACAAGCGCTCTGCCAGCTAAGCTACAAAGCCAGGTCAGGAGCTCAGAAATTTCACACTTGAACCTAGTTACACACCCGTCCCACTGTCTCATATGGAAGCCACCAAATGATCCAGGGGATCGACTGCCCCGGCAGGATTTCTCGAACAGTTCAAGCTGGAATCTACCAACGCCACTGGTGTGGCTTCGTAGCTCAGCTGGTAGAGCGCTTGTCGCTTTGAGGCATGGTGTTTCTGTCACTGGTTCGAATCCAGCCGAAGCACTGACCTTTCAAAATGTGGTCTCATCCAAAATTACTTTCCTGAAAACGTCAACGACTATATCATCTGACAAAGGTAATTTATAAACCGAATAATACCGTGTCAACTATTACAAGGTTACGGCATCTAGCAGAGCTTACTTACCCTACAAAGTGATAATGCCACCAACAAAACCCAACAAACGTGCTTTGACGACATCTTGTTCTGTCACCTGACAGCCACTTCTGGTGTATCCAGAAACATTTGTATGCCATCGTTTTTGCTGTCCGCTCACATGGGTGAGATGCAGTCACCAGAAAGAGGGCTGTACATTTCAAGTGAGTGACCGAATATTTTGAACATTTCGTTCTGATACTGCTGATCCAACATTACTGCTGTATAGTTTCCCAGCCTTTATTGAATTGACAAACATTCGCAAGTAGTCCAATGATCTTTCAAACCATGTGGATATTTGGTTTCCACTAGGTAATAACAACTGTTTTTGGCAACTTGGAACGGAAAGCAGAGTTGCACGTTCAGGTTTTCAGACAACCTTCCTAATCCATTCTTGAATGTATGTGAGAATTTTCTTACAATATATATATTAGGGTTCGACGCTGACATGATTGTCCGCCAGAGATTTTCCTCACAATTTCATCTGTTCATCTACTGTCATTTAACTTCATTTATAAACCGTCCAACACTGTACACTTTTTGATCAACGGAGTGTCAAGAAAGCACAAACAAGTATCACGCTCTTTCCAGTGTTGGTTTATGCACCCCTAATCGAGCACTTTTCTGAATGACATACAAACAGACTCTCGATTAATTAGCCACCTGATGATTTCGCAAGTTGAAGAAATTCACAACGTTTTTTGAGTCATATACATGGTTGGCGGCATCCGAAACGGATTAGCCTGTCACAGTGACCGAAGCCAAAGGACGCCTGCGCTATAAACCATCACCTCAAGTGACTTGCGTTACACCACTTGTGGTTCCACCCACACACCACGTATCTGGTGTAAACCAGAAGGAACAAGACCAGTAGGTGTATGAGTGCGGCCTTTGTGTCCAACCAGCCAACGCTGGTTAACCATTTGAATGGCTAGCAGGGAAAGGAAACCCTTATCTCTGAGATAATAAACCGAGGGAGATTGTAATGACAACATCTATACTGAGAGGAAGGATAGGTAAAATGTACCTCAAGAAGCATTTTAACATACAAGTTCTTGTAATGCATTCTAGAGAGGGTAATAATGAAAAACAAAATTCAGATTGAACTGCGAAAAAAACGGACAAACCATTCATCATAGAATACACAAACAAAGCCGGAGAAAAGAGTATGTAGAAGACCGCAGACACCAAAGTTTCTGAAAAGAGGAGCAGATTAGCTGCCAAACGATCATAGTATTCGTCGATGCAAACATCAGCAAGAATAGAATGGATAGGCTGACACGATCTACCTAAGCCTAACGTACTCGTCGACTCTTGACCGACGGTGCACTATGAGTACGTTGGTGACCTACTAATCCAAGGTGGTCAGCGCATTCGCGGCCACACACATCGCACCGCCTTATGATCTTGTTACACGACCCATGGCACCAATGAGTTTTTTGCGTACAGCGCGCTTACGTTCTCGGCCGCGCAATAGCTGCCCGCTGAACTCGTGGACGCCCGTCCGAATCTTATTCCTCCAGGCAGTCCGGTTCAACGCTAAGTCTTCCCAACGTCTAAAATCAATTTTACAACGTGAAAGACTTACCTTCACAGCATCCTCGTACCTCCGCTCTTGACCACCAGGATTTCGCCTACCTGATCTAAATTGTTCATACAGCAGCAGCTTCGGAATATGGTCATCGCCCATCCGACGGACGTGACCCAGCCAGCGAAGCTGATTCAACATCAGCAAGGCTTCCATCCCGTTCATGTCCGCTCCCCGCAGTACCTCAGTGTTCGGAACCATGTCCGACCACCGAATACCAAAGATGCATCTTAGACATTGCAAATAAAAGCGGCTCAGATAGCGCACGTTCCGCTGTGTAGAATCTGTCAGGGTTCACGGCTATACGCAGTCTATCGGGGAGGTTGTAAATCTCTTGATTCAGGGCAGAACAAGACGGAATGTTGAAGGTTTACTCAGATAAAACTGGTTCTGTATATAAATAAGCAACGGTTAGCAAATTATACGACTTACAACCAAGTGAACTCTGTGAACGGAATTTAACCGTCAGCAAATATCAACCAATAACACGGTAGCGTAAACAGTTCAATGTGGCGGTACAAAACAAACAAAGAGCGAGTTCAAAGGGGAAGTTCATAGTGTCGGAGCAGGGTTAGTTACGTGCAATAATGTAAGAAACGTTCGGCCAGTAATAAATGTAATCAATACAGGAGTATATATGTGTAAGACCTACAGTACGATAGTTTGACCAATGGGGTATGGGTATGGGGATCAGTTGAGATTGGCATTGTGCACTCGGTCCACAACGGTCGGTTAGTGGTGCGGTAGGGTCGCTGCGTGGGGTGTGGTTCGATCCTCCAGCCGACGTTTTGCCATCCAACTATCAGTTTCAGTTGGAATGATCCGAACACAACTTCTATAGATTCTGGCCAGAATCTACACGCTGATACAATATCCACGTTTCACTGCCGTACAGCAATACAGACAGCACCATTGAGCGGTAAACAAACAGCTTATTGCTCGGCTTTAGGCTGTGGTTCTTCCAAACGCGTCTTTCAAGACGTCCGAAAGCAGTACTAGCCTTCGCCACACGAGCTCTCAACTAGCGGTCCACGGACAGATCGATGGACAGATTGCTGCCCAAGTAGCAGAAATCTGTGCAGCTGTCGACAACTCCGTTAACACGGACAGCACATCCACCCGGAGAAGGCTAAAAGAAGGAAAATGTCTTACCTGTGTTGATATCCAGTCCAAACTTGGATGCCGCGGACACGAAGACTGTGCCAGACCTTGCAGTTCTTGTTCACAGCAGTGCGCTGTCAACTGCAAATGAAGCAAGCGCACCACCTCAACGCCATCCTTGCCAGAGTCCTGGAAAGCAACTGTTAGCATGGCAGGCAGATATAAATCAAATAGGGCTAGGACTAAGACGCAGCCCTGTTTCACGCCAGTGACAATTTCAAAATCATCAGATGTAGATCCACATGACTGCACCCTCACCCTCATGCCCACATGCAACATTCTAATCAAATTGACAAACTTACCTGGACTTCCAAAATTACCAAGCACCGTCCACAGTGCCTCGCGGCTCACAGAATCAAACGCCTTGGTGAAATCAACGAAGAGGGCATAGATGAGTTGATTTCGTTCCCGGCTTTCCTATTGAGTTTGTCAAGCAACGAATACCAGATCGATCGTACTACGACTCACCCGGAATCTGCATTACACTTCAGCAACATTGGCCTCCAAGACATCCGTATTCAGCCGGTCCAGAAGGATTCTGGCAAGCACTTTGCTTGCGCAGCTCAGCAAATTTATTCCTCGATAGCTGTCAGGGCATTGTTTATTATCCTTACCTTTGAACAAGGGCACGGTAAAGGCATCCTTGAATTCCTGCGGCATCGCCTTGTGCTCCCAGATGGAGTGAACCGGCTGGATCAGTGCACGTTCCAGCGCCGGTGCACTGTTCTCCAGGATCTCACTTAGCAGTTCATTTTCGCCTGCAGCCTCCTCGTTGCGCAGCTGACCAATCGGTCTCTCAAACTCTAGTAAATCAGCAGCAAGAGCAATTGAAGGTTTGATGGCTTGTTGCGGAAGATTGTTCACGGTCACCCAACCAATGGTAGCACGACGATTCAGTAAGCTACCGAAATTTTTCGCCAGACCACCATGGTGTCCTCTGGCTGGGTGCACGAATAGCCGGTGTCCATCAGAACTAGTGCTTTGGTCGACTGGATAGATAGACCAAATATCGCTTTGAGCGAATCATAGAACTCCTTATGTTGTCCACAATCTGCGAAGCCCTGGATCCACTAGCCCTGCTTCATCCACTAGTTGTTCTTAATTCCGCGAACACGCTCGGACAGTTGACGGTGGGTACTCCGGAACGTGGCCTTCTTCGCTTCATTGTCTGTGCCCACTGTAGAGGCAGCAAACGCGGCATTCTTCTCTCACACCAAGTTGGAGATAACCGCGTTGTTGTCGTCGAACCAATCTGGACGTTTCTGGTATTTGAGACCGATAATCTCGGTGGCTGTCGTCGTGATCCGTTCCTTGATGAATTGCCGCATACCCTCAGGGGTAGTGGATACAGGAGCGTAGTGTAGACAAGCCTCAACTGCATGATGTAAAACAGTCTTCATCTCACAATTCTCCAATCGTTTGATATCCAACTTCTGCCGTTGTCCGGAAGATCTATAATAAACAGACTTGCGTACATGGATAAATAACAGCTCTGACCAGTCCATGATCTGTGCTACATTCAAAGCCGCGCATCATTCGTGTGATACACACTTCACGAATGTCGCGCTGTCGCACAATCACGTAGTCAAGCAAATGGATGAGTTAATGTCGTGATATTGTTCACATCCAGCTGGAATCGGGTGTTCGTGATAGCCACCTCGTGTGTAGCACACAGACGGAGCAGGCGATCACCGTTCTCGTTCACTGAACCAGTACCGTAGGGTCCGAGGACTCCCGGCCAAGCTACCGAGTCGTGTCCAACTCGAGCGTTCAGTTCACCCAAAACAAACAGTCGGTCACTCACCAGTGTCGATCGGATTGTGGCGGACAGCTGTTCATAGAACTGGTCTTTTGTATCATCAGTGTGACACGTAGTTGCAACATGAACACTGACAACTGTGGCACACTTACCTCGACCGAATCGCAGGCGCATGGACAGCATTCGAGGGCTGATGCTGTGCGGTTCTCCTATCATCAAAGCATTGATGTGATCAGCGACTGCAAAACAGACAACATGCTCCCGAGCACCGTCTGCTGGGTAACTTATTCAGTAGAAGGTGTACCCGGCACCGGCTTCTCGCCACTTAACTTGATCTGCAAGCCTTGTCTCCCTCAAGGTTGTTACTTCGATGCCATAGCAACGCAGTTCCATCGCGATCAGTGCAGTACGCCATTCTAGCCGTCCTCTGTAGCTGCATCGATCCAGCAGCGTGAACACACTCCATGTTCCAACACAGCGTTTTGCATCCCTAGGCATGTTTCAGGTTGGTCTTCGGGGTGCTGAGACTTGAGTGAGCAGTATCCGCTTAGGGATTAATATTGGGGGGACAGTATGAGGGTGTGATTGACAGTAGCATATTTTCGCCTACCCACCGTGCCATTTGCAGCAGATAGGGCGACCCGGTTTGTTTTGCTAGACGGCCGATGCAGTATGGTATTTGGTTTCTATTGTACAGTCATGCTTTTTATGGGCTTAGGCTACTGCCAGGATGCCCAGACCTAGACAGGAGAGCGATTAGGGGCCTCAACCAAAGCCTTTGGCTCAAAAGCCTGTACCGCAAGTCAGTAAGTGACACACACGCATACACACGCACCAGCATCAACCATCCAGGACAGGCTCGACAGCCACAACCCGAGAAATTCGGTACATGGACAGAGACAAGACTGCACAGACAAGCCGAACACACACGGAATCAGATCAGGAAAAAAACTAATCAGTAATTCAAAGAAATAAAACCGAGCCGAAACAAAACACACCGACACCATACATATGTGCCTTTTATCTGGCTTGTCTTTTTTGGCCAATCTGACATGAATGAATCTGCAACGGCCGAAGTCGCAGTCAGTACAGTCCGCCGGATCAAAACAGTACACAAGCCTGACCAGCACGTTAAGATAGCAGAAAAGGTCAAGTTCATATACACACAATCAAAGACACGGTTCAATGAGACACTTAGTCATATGCAAGTTCACTCTTTTAGCTTAGGCGTTTCTGTTTGACAATGAGAAATTCTATCACTAACAGTTCAACGTAAACTTTTATTTCGCCTTATTGTAAAGGAACACGATTCTGAATAACTGGATTTGTGTCAACCGACGTACGACACTTAAGCAGAATAAGCAACCAACTACAGTCCTTGTTTAACCTCGAATACAATTCACAATAACTTTGTGAGATCGCCTTGGCAATCACTGATTTTGCAAGATGAAACAGAAACCAGCTGGACGTACACGAACTAGTCGGCACACCAGCGTTGTACACGAAGATCTTTGGCTAACTGACAGTCACTGCAGCAGAGAAACTAACTGTGAATAGAAGCAGCTTTGTTACATTACAGTATTATCACTCTTTTGATTAGTTTATTGTCATGCGTTGTGCCGCATACCTCTGAACAAAACCACTGTCTTCCATTCTAACTGTACGCTAAAATTTGGCGACAGCATCAAGGGATGACGTGTTGCAGCCCACAAAAAATAACTTGAAAAAAAGCAAAACTTCATAGTTCATCTAAAGTCCCAGACATCAGCAGTGTCAAGCACACGTCAGCCGTCATACTAGACAGATTGTCCATCAGTTCTATCCCAGCGGAGGTATGAGTATCAATTCCACCTCTCTAGAAACCCAACCTTGTTGGGCACTATTCTGTGCGAAAAACACTGATCGCTCTCCCTGCGTAACTTTCGGCCGGAGTCCCATACCAATTTGGCATTAAACTTCCTACGTGAGGAGGTCTTCGGCAATGTTGCCGAGGTCAGAATGTTAGATACTTCAACGTCGGGCAGAAGTAAGGGATAGCCTGTTTGGTTAGTACACTACTTTCGACCTGTTTTGGGTTTTCTCCAGGAACTCGATAGATCGGTCTAAGCGAATCGCTTGGCTTGATCGCATGGTTTTATTAGAGCAAGCGCATAACGACCGTGGATGAACAAGCCTTTATTGATCGTAGAGCTAACCACAGCGGACGATTATCCCGGATACATCCAAATAATCAACGTTTGGTGCGGCCTGTGCAATTTGCTCTACAGGAGTAGCTAAAACGGTAAATATGTGTAGAAAATGTATATTTCAACTGAGGATGCAAAATTGTTGCGGACATAATTCAACTACGTAATTTAGTTTAAAAAGGCCTAGCTAAAACATTACACCTCCAGTGACCATGTACTTGTACGCAGAATGGATCTATTACGTGAGCGTGTTGATTTCTTCACAAACGTTTACAATTCACTTGATTGCTTTTACGCCTCATGAATCGGACCAAGTTGATACTAATGATTTTTGTCTCGTACTATCTATCAATCGTGTTATATTTTGTCTGTTGATAAAGCGTCGAAAACAAACTTCTTTGTTACACGTTTCTTCTCACAACATAGCATTGCTCTGCCGCACGAACATTCAGTTATAGGAATGGTTTTTCACTGTTCAAGGGAATTTGACACACACATTCGGGGCCGGGTTATTCACGGTAGGGGCTTTGCCAAGATTGATCCTGGGCCAACAGACCTCAAAACTTTCATAGTTACTGGTTTGAAAGGAACCGTCGGGCCCAATTAAACAAATACTAGGTGGTTCAATCGAGCAGCTTCTTATGATCGGGTCTATAGTGCATGTCTTTCTGTTGATTCTTAAACACCAATAATGCTTCTAGTACTGATATGTGGAATTGCCCTCGTAGGTTTGAGACATCTTTTGACGTAGTTAGTACACGCGTGGTATACCGAGTCTCTGGCGATAGGCAGAAACCATGTTACCACCTGACTTGTAAAACCAATGGTGACTAACGGCTGGTAGAAGACTGAACCAATGTGTCCGTTATAAACACCAGGAATCACAGATAACACAGTTTTATGGTGAGTCTAAATCTCTCTTTCCGTGTTTTGGTTAGGGTTGACCTGCTGAGCCGCCCAAACTGGTAGGTCCATTTAGAAAACCTGCAACCAAGGAGTTAAACCTGCAGACTCAGTTAACGCCTGAATCTTGTCAAAGGCCGAGTTATTCCTCCATGCCATCACATCACCTTCAGAAATCAACCATCAAACCATAAAAGATCCAAGTGAATAGATTTCTGAACAACTTGCGGAGCATTACTGATGGCTGAAATTTGAGTCTAGTGCTTCTTTTCGAAATGGGCCGGCGGAAAGTCCTACCTGAATGTGAAGGACATGATCAACGATTGGTGACGCCGAATTTGAAAGAAATTAGCAGACTGTACACAAGTGTTTGGTTATGTGGGAGCCAAACTGGGTCGTGCAAACATTATTGAGCATGGAATTAATACGAAGAATGCACCACCGATCACGGCGCTTCCTGGATATGGAGTCAGACTATTGGCACGTGGACGTCGAAGAAACAGGTTGGGCTAAGACGGCTTCCAGAACACCATAAGGTCTATGAATTCCAAGTTATGCCCTTCAGTGTGTCAAATGTACCGACAACACTCCAAAGCCTAATGCAAAAACATTGCACCTTCTGACCCCTCGAAAGTGTTTAATCTATATGGATGACGTCACAATTATTGGGGTATCTAAATAATGGCATATGCGCATGTTATAATAAGTGCTAACATAATGTGATATGAAACTACTGTCTAGGGGCTCAAAAACGATGAGTACAAACAGCCTCAGAGTCATTACGGCAGAATTCGCTCACTGCATGTGGCCAGTAGGCTTGGATTCTCCGTACTGTGCTTTAGTCACAACCATGTTTTCTTAGTTTCTGTTGCTTCGCTCATCTGAACACTTCGGTTGTTGTTGTTCATAGCGGGATGACAAATCAACGTCTCTTATTGTCCAATATTCAACCAAAATTTACAGTTAAGCGCCAATCACAATTAGGCTGGAAACATGAACTGCGCTGCAGCGACCTTCGATTGATTTGCAGAGAAATTAAATCGGCTAGTGGGGGACATAATCAGCAAAAGGGAAAAAAATTTGGTGTTCATATTTCTGCGCAGAGAGGCGACTTTTTGACCACATAGTTTCTGAATCAGCCATTCGTAGAAATCCGAGGGAGATGGAGCTAATTCAGGGATGCTTTTGAATTTTTCAAGGTTCATTTAGTACATTTACCGTACTATGTTTAATACAATGCGGAAAGGTGAATCCGTTGAAGCATCTTTGGTTTGGTTGTAAAAGTTGATCCTGGATTTGCTTTCATTTTACGTTTTGTTGCGTGGGCTAAATAACCACGATGAATTTCATACCATGACTGTACGTACAAAACGCCTGTTTTCTTCTCATTTTGTAACTACCATTGTATATCTCCCATCTTCATCTGCACCCGATTGTTTTAATGGGCTCATTTTCTGGTGACTGGTGATCATTTGTGAACTTGTTTTTGGTTGCTCCGTTTTGAATGTTCTTTTTTCTGCTGGATAATTTCATTATCCGGTTAGTTCACATTCAAAGTGAAACAGTACTATCATTGTAATTTTTTCAATAGTACTGTACAAATTCAAATCCTTTCGATCGCTTTTTCTGATGCCTTTTCAGATTTGGAAGATAGTCCCGTTAACCCGACCGTCTGGATATGTGTTACTGAAGTTGACACTTCCGCGTTACTGAATGAAATATTCTAAACCGCCAGCAGAGATTTAACCCGTGAATTATACCAGAGAATGTGGATAAGTTGAGAAACTTTCTCGGACTCGCATCTTACCACCTTCTTTTTATCGTCATTTCTACTCTCATTTCCACCATTCAACCATCTTATTACAAAATAAAGATTAAAAAAAACACAGATTCAAGCGTTTAAGGTAGTATATTAAGACTTTCAAACCGCTGAGAGAATTTCCATACGGCTTCAAAATGTGACTGTGAATGCCCGAGCATTCACTCTGAACACTGACGTAAGTAACAACACAATCGGAGCAGCACTGCTTCAGTGAGAAGAAGATGGTAAAGAGCGGGTGAGTGCTTACAGCAGGAATACACTGGCCGGACAAACAACTCAGTACCAAGATGCCCACCTCGACAACGTGCTGTCTATCAGTTCTGGTACTCACCAAATCGCAGGGTACAGAATATGCTTGTTGACAGCATGCTCAATCATCCCATCCTGAGAGAGCGCGCAGTTATGAGATATGTTGACATGGTGGTACCACACCAAGAAAATAAACGGCGGATAAGGTCCAGGAATCCGTCTGCTTTTAGGTGTTATAAGAAGAGCTCAATACGACGGAGACAGTTTTGCTTATTCAATATGGACCCATTTAAGTGATATAAGGTTATAATTGACCAATACATGACGCACGAAGTAATACTAGGCTTACAGTGCGATTGTAGCCACGTAGGGATAAGCCAGCTCGAATCGGCTAAGTGACAACGGTTTTGGTGGCATCATTAACGCAGAGAACATGTGCTGTTCTGTTAATCACAGGAAAAAATGAGTGGCTTTCAAGAACTCTCATGTAAAACGATGACCTACCTTTCAGATCATGAGTGTTCGATGACGATTGCCATTTACATTATAAGATCATTGTCAGCGACACTTCGAATCAAATTGGTTCATCTTAACCTTGGTGAACAACCTTACAAAGTGGTGCGCATTAGTTCGCTTGCAAACATGGATACAACAGTTTTGACAAAATCCAGTGTCCATTAATGATTATGTCTCTGGAGGGCCCCAGCCTACTCACTCTAGTTCGACGTTCCCAGTACTTGATTCATAAACACTGTAGGATGCTAGACCTGGATAAAATGACAGCTATAGCATACTACCCCTAAGGCAGCGGGCAAATAGAAACAACGACTCAGTCTGTCAAGAACCTCCTCAAGGCTTCAGTGGACAAGAATACAACTAATTATATCCTGACCATCTTAAAATGCTTGATCGCATACCGTAGTGCAAAGCATACATTAACCCATCAAACTCCACATTTTTATGAGCTGATGGGGAGATGTGTATGTCTTCAGACATCCGACTACCAGTTATTCAGCAACTGCAACCCTCACCTACAGAGTACGTAAATAGTTGACTGGCCAGTTCAGTGACAAAGGCACATCTGGAAACATCCCATAGTCACCAGAAACACCACAACAAAAGAATATGTGATTACTCGAGGGAGTTGGTAAAATGGTGTGACTACATCATATCGCCCGACAATCCAAGTGAACATGAACAGAAAGTGAAAGAGGACCAAACATGGTTATAACAATAATCTTAGGTGTAACTGGTTATATCAGAGAACAGACGAGGGCGGATAGCTCGCCCATAATCGTCCACTTCAATCAATTCTAAATCTATAAGCATGAACAACGGTTTGTGAAATATCACTGATGGTCTCTGATGTTGAATAAGAGTTCGGAGTGACCAGGAAACGAGAAACAGACAAATCACTGTGGACAATGTTTAACAAAAATGGGAGATTGTGTGTGGCTCGATCGAAACTAGTTAGGCAAGCACCGATCGAAGCTGAACCATTCCTTACACCGACGTTGAATACAAAGATCCTTGCTGGATCTGTTGAAGTTCGTCTGGCACGTTTGTTGGGATGCGGAGTGATGAATGCGTTGAAGTATGTTTGATTTGTTTGTAGAAAGCCGATCTTAAATTTGCCTTTATCTGTCTGTGCTATGTGCACTAAACGAGCATGATGAATTTTGTATCATAACTGCACACACATAATGTTTGCCTTCTTTTTATTATAATTATCACTGCTTACTTATTGAGACCTTTCTTCTCGTTGTTTAACAAAATCTCACCTTTAACTGCACCCGATTGTTTTAATGAGCTCATTTCCCCGTTAACTAGTGGATATTTGTGGATGCGTGTTTAGTTAATCCATTTTGAACGCCTTTGCTTGGTAATTTGTATATCCGGTTGATTCACATTCGAAGTGAGATAGTCCCATTATTTTAACTTTATCAAGTAGTGCCGTATAAATTCCAATCCTTTTGGAAGATAGGCCCGTTGACCCCACTGTCTGAATAAGCATTACTGGAATTGTCAAGTACGCGTTTCTGAATGAATTACTTTAAGTCGCCTGGAATGACAACATTTCTGGACCAACAGGCAGTCACCTAATCAAAAAAGGCAACCGTGCATAACCATAACTTTATCTCATCTCTGCATTGCTATTCTTTTGATTAATTCAACACTGTCACATGTTGCTCAACATGCCTCTGATTACAACTAGCGCTTCCTGTTCTGATCGCGTGCCACAGTATTAGTCACATGACCAAAGACGAAGGTTTAGTAAAATTTGCCGTACTGACCAGGTTCATTTGCTCCCAAAATATCTGTCATCTGGTAGTCGTTCTTTCTCGTTATGCTGTTGGTTAACCACAAACCGCTTCTGATTTGTAACACCTTGTTTGGGTTGCTTGTGATTCCAGCCAAATATGGTATTCCATCCGGATGTGTAGTCGGAAGCAGATGATCCAATCAGAGAGCTTTTGTCAACTAGTCGTGGTGCACGTAAGGTAACATCAAAGTATTTTCAGGTACCTGACAACTTATGCTGTTAGGTAGACTGAAAAATGATTCTATAATGTAGGTTACGAAACAACTGTCAGGCTCGGAATCTGTAGGCATATTCCGGCGTAGGTGAGAAAGCCAGTACAAATGGACACAGGCATGCGCATGGTAATCGGCACAGGGAGCATACACGTCTACAAATGTTGATCACCTCTTCAAGCGTCATCATCGGACGATTCCATCCAAACTTTTCCAAGTATTCACGCAACTGTTAAACATTGTCCGATGTGTTATGTTGGCGTAGTTGTGCACAGGCTTTAGTGTCCGATTCAGTGTTTGAAAAGATTCGTTCGTTAACCTAACCTTAACCTCAATGACGCTTGATTACTGAGTGGCATAGTCACAAGTTTTTCTTTCTTGTAAAAGTTCCGTTTTTAGCTCAGATCACTGATACTCACTTTCTCTTCTGTGTAACGTATTTTAGATTGAGAGTGGCAAAAGGTGTCCTGTCGTAACTTATGCGTACATCAATTTCGTTGGCTGCTCTATTCAAGTTTATTCAGGGAAAACACCGTTTTATATGACGTGGTTATAGAACACCTACTTCTAATGCTTATCGGTCAGCAGTTGATCGCCTTTTCTTCTTCTTCTTCACAAATTCGACTGTTACTCTTAATTCGGCCAGGTGAAACTCAAAACATTTCGTTGACCAGGAAAGTCAACAGTGCAACCGACGGACGGTCTATGAAGAACGCCTTGAACAGACAATGTGCGTAGTCAGAACTTTGCCATGCAGCCCACCTGTCCTCCTATACATTCAGTTTGCACAATCCAGTGTGCCTTAACTCATTAGCTTGTGCGGTTCATACAAGGTTACAGCTTTAGGTTCGGGACAAGCGGGAGTGGCACACTAACATAGGTACACAAACGCGGTTTAGTATGTAAACGACTCGACACTTGTGTGCATATGAGCGTGTGTGGTGTCCGTGTACACGCGCACGGGGAACGCCCGGGAGTGTAAACAATGGTTTGGTTTACCGGTACGGTGACAACAACCTGTTACGTCCACAATCTACCCGAGTCCGATTAGCATTCCGCCATGGCCGGGCGTTGAGCTACATTTGCATTCGTTGCTGGGTCATTCAACGCCAAGCCCACAACAGCACTAACGAACTTGCCAAAAACAGTGTTGGCAGGTCAGTTGCCAGTAGGATGGTCATCTGACCAATAGGACAGAAAGCGTGAGGACTATAGCACTACACGCGAGAGTGCCTCACCGGTCTCGCGAGCGTAACACTGACAAACATTCAGGGTAAAGATGACGGAAACTTTCACTTCTAAACGTGAGCTACTTTAGTATGTGGATAACAGACATCCTAACTAAACAAAAACTTGTCTAGTTAGTTTACGTTAGACAACTGTTAATCGGAGACCACTACAACCTACTTGACTTTTTTTTACATATCAAACATGTCAAGATTCCACATTTTGCTTAACATTAGGGTAAATAGTTTTGATTCTATCTAGGTGGTTAGACTCTGGCTTGACTAGCCGTTGATCTCGTGCAACGAAACATTCAAGCTGACTATACCGGCTATCTAATGTAAACGAATGAACAGACATGGATTCTAGCCTGTTTACAGGACGGAGGGAGCAACTAAGTGATTCCGTTTACGTACTGCTTACTGAGCCCTACACAGCTTTGATGCAAATATTAACCATCTAATGCAGCTGCAACTGGTCGAACAAGCACAAACCGATAATGTCTGTCATCATAACTAAAGCGGCTTAGGTGACAAAATGCTGTATTACGACGCAGCACTCGCATGTTATCTGACCATTTCGTGATATAAATTTCAGCCATGGCTTAATGGGATTTTGGTTGTTGTTAACACGTGTGCTTCTGCTTTTGTCAAGTTCTTTTATAACCTTTTTCTTCAGAGGTTGCAATCCCCTGGTAGCCACAAAATATCTATTTGATAACAAGCGTCCCGAGATGTAAGTATAAAATCACCCAGTACGGTAGAAGTACTTTTGCAACAGTGACAACACGTCAGCTGTTAGTAACCAACTAACGGACAACATTACTCCTAACCCCGTGCCGAACACTTGTGAAAGTCGTTTTTCTGTTTGAAGTAATCCAGACAGTCTCGAAAATGACACATAATGAAAAATCTATCCATGTAACCAGAAGGCACAAATCCACTTTTGAATGACCTCAACATTAGAGCATTATCGGTAGAGGTTATCCAGGGAAGCAAGTACGACAACACGGTGGTATGTCTTAGGGAATAAATACTGTACGGCGAATGGGCGGCCCCTGCGAGTTCATGCAATCGCAGTCAGTTAAATGATGCCAGTTCTAGGTCCACCACGACAAGAGGTCCAATTTCGAGTGAAGTTGATTTCCTATCAGATGAAATTGAGACAGCAAGAAATCACTGACTCACCTGGGAGGGCGAAGTAGGCTGTTTACAGTTTACGGAAAAGCCCGTTGATATGGATGAATAGTTGTAGCAGAAGACGACTGTCCATTTAATGAAGCAATTTGGACAAAGTTTCTTCCGACGGACATCTGTTGCAGCAAGTTTTCGGTAATAAAAACACGCTACTTTTTCAGCAACAGTCATGCAATTTACACTGTTCCTGTTTTTACTACAGAAAAACGAAAAACAATTTTTCTCAGTTAAGAAAATTGCTGGTTTAATGCGTCTAGCTTCATGTGAGCATCCCATTAGAAAGTTATGATATTTATCGGCGATCACGCAGTTAGTATAGACTGTCCTACTGAGTACAAGCGGTAGTGGTGTGATTTTAGGAGAACGGTTGTGTGCTTCAGTAAAGAGGCCTACTACGGGGACTACTGATAGCATGTGGTAAATACACAGTTGCATGCCGGAGCAAATCATACTCATATGTAAATACGGCGAGCAAGTTTTTTTTATAAAACTTTTCAGACATAGCAATTCCGGTAAGTATATCGAACGCTACCGAAATGTCGTATCTGCTCCATGAGCTGCGTGTGTCGAAATGACCAGTTTGTGACTCTGTTTTAAAGTCAACTGAATATCTTTTAAACACATCTGTTTAACAAATATAGACACACGACAAAATATAACACTGTTTCGGTTTGGTTGAATACTACCCAAATATGAAAGTAGGTCCATGTGAATTACACTATGGTCTATCTACTTATCGAGAGTATAACGAAATGTTGTATAGTGTTTCTGCACAGGAACGAAAATGTCTTCTAGTAATTCCTTCTAAGAAAGAGCTTAATGGACTGGAATTTTCTTAGCATGATCGTTTTCCTATTTCCCTCAAAGACTTCTAAGAAACGCGAACACTCCTGTTTTATTTTTAATATTCCAGTAAAAAGTAGACCGTAGCGTTTTGACTCCATAAATTTGTGCTGTTCGGTTTGAAAAGACAATTACATCAAAACTCTTCACAGGTAGACAGATGAAAAATCAGCCGCACATCAGTGCTGACTATCCATGTAGAATATGAGTTTTCGATTATTTTGACAGTAGTGCGTCTTATTTTCAAAATAGATAAGCAATACCGGAATACAGTATATAACTGTAATATACTGTTTGTTAAGAAGGCTTTTCTTATTAACAGTGGGCCCATATGCACGTTTATCCTCCAATTATGCCAGAACCCACGTTTTCGACAGCATGTCCTTAAATTCAATCGATTGGCTTGTTAATACTTTAATTAAGATTGCAGTATTTTCAGTTCTGGAAACCAGTAACCATATTCATTCGTCTTTTTATCGTCTGCAAGTGCGAGCAACCTAGAGAACAAATGGCACGTTAGACACATGGCACGAACTAGAAAATCGTAAACTTAGTTATGAGCGGTTCCTCCTCCCCGTCAAGTAAGCCAACTCGAGAAGCAGTAGAAATGAACACTGATAAGTAGTTTGGCAGATTTGATAATTTAGAAGAGATCCATTTGCGAAAAATCTGGACTTCGGCTGGATTCAAACCAGCGACAGAAACACTATGCCTAAACGCGGCAAGCGCTCTACCAGCTGAGCGACGAAGCCACGCCATAAGCTCAGAAATTTCACATTTGGACCCAGTTACCCACCCAGCCGACTGTGTCATGAAATCCACCAAATGATCCAGCCGACTGACTGCCCAAGCAGGATTCCTCCTGCGTGGTGTTTCTGTCGCTGGTTCGAATCCAGCCGAAGTCCAGATTTATCGCAAATGGATCTCTTCTAACAATGAATAATTTTACCACCCGTTCAATATCTGAACTTTCCCAACCTTCCATCATTGAAAAGATTAGTTTGAATATATAGAAGAATCGTATTATGAGTAAATTTTTATCACCGAACCTTATAGTCAAAACGAAAAATTTATCTACTCCCAGCATTCACTTGTTTATCCAGCATGACACTGGGGTTATAAGAGTTTTGCCCCTCACAGATGAGTTATCGATCACCAAACGTGTTAACTATGTCAATCCATTGTGGGCTGTAGATTCAGAAGTTTAGTGTCAGCGCAGCTTACCACGGAATGAAGTGACCCGATTTCGAACAATCTGGAATTTGGGTGAATTCGAACCAGTTGTATCGAATTTCGAAGTTGAGTCATGAAAATCCGACCTAACCCTATTTCCACAAAATGTTTGTCCCTGTTTATTCTACCGCCCCTGTTTCTGGCCGCCAATTGGACCTTGACCCAGATGCTTTTGTTTTATCGCATCAGTTGACCGTTGTGCGAATAGCCAGTTGTCGCTTGTTATACTTTGCTTGAGTGGTGAGTGCATCACCCTTTTGGAGCTCGGTTTGCCTCTGTTTTTTTTTAAAAACCTGTTGACTGCTCGAAAGAACTCTGTTGAGTATGAATGTCATATTATATTATTGCAGTTCATCTTTAGCCTATTTGGCATCAAATCGTAATTATCTCCAGGAAACGATCCGTCGATAGAAACTGTTGAGGTTGTCTAATTATTAACTTCGACACTTTGTTCAATGGTACCGTGGTGTTGTGAACCAATCTTGGTTTGACCATTTGGGGTCGTTGGTTTATTGCTACGCGTTGCCCAACGTCTTCCTGGTAGATCGTACACCAGTGACAAACGGGAACGTCTATGGGAATGCGAAAGCTGCGATCAACTGTGGGTGGCGTTCAGCGTATACGGAAACCATAATCCCCAACTATTCATCAGAAACAGAATGGCCAGATGCGACAAGCGTTCTACCAGCTAGGCTCCGAAGTCACACCGGCAGCTCAGAAATGTCACATTTGGACTCAGTTGACTGCCGAATTCTGTGTGCTATATGGAATCCCCCAAACGGTCCAGGCATATGACTACCCAGAGAAGATTTCTCAACCAGTTCACGTTGGAATCATCTAGTCAGCTGGAAGAAACTGACTGAACCCATGGTAATTGGGACACTTTGATCCGGTTCATTGCTACAGCTGTAACAACCACCTCGGACACTTCGAGCACTATGCTCTCCACTGCGGCGATCACGGGAAATATAAACTTTTGTTCCGCAAATAATAATCCAAGCTGGCTGAAAAAAGAGCGAAAGGGAAACAACAATGTTTATGTCCAGTATTCAACAGGTGTTACTAGGTATTCGTTGTAATAATATTCAATGACTTATTTGATAGTTCATCCAGACGGCAAGAAAGCATCCATTGCAGAATACATTTTTTGTTATTTCCACTAACCGGCTATATAGCACAGTCAAGTTTTGTAGGTTTGGGACATGATAACAGAATTTTTAAACGAGTTATTTTAGTGTATAAAAAAAATTGAATGGACAGTTAAAATTCCATGACAATGAGACTTACTGAGTCAGCGCCCTACGTCAACATGCAGTCAGTGGACGAAATATGATTAACATTACCTGTAAAAACAATAACACTTCAACGTTGCTATCCGGCAGTAGAACCGTAAACGAAGTGGCGAAGTCAATCATGTGATCTGCTGCGATCAGGTAACCGTATTATCTCAGGATTTTACAGATGACCAGTAGTTCACTCCATTAAATCGGAAATCTTTAGAGCTTGAGTCTTCTGAATATCGCGCAAACTAGGTTTCTTCTTCCGAAATGGAAGAGCACAGTAGTTGAACATATATAACCATTACTTAAACTGATCAAGGGAGTGGGTCATCTACAAGACAGACTATCCTATCGGACCACGGAATCTGCTGTATTCATTTAGGGAATGTTGTTTTCATTGACTAATAAGCGACAGTTTTTGTGTGGAGATTATTCCACCAAATAATATATGGGATAATTGAAGTATTGTAAATTGAACTCATGCTTTCTAGTTTACTGTAGTGCGAGTAGATTAGAGCGGAAACCAAACTGATTGTAATATTTTAATTTTAGGATCTCTTTAGGAACTTGAGTGAGTAGCTACAGTACACGATAATTGTTGTAACAGAATTTAATAATTCGTAACATATGATAACTTTTCAATTTCGGCCATTTTCAAAAGAGGTTAGTCTTAGAACGTTGAGCTTGTTCTATGAATAATGGAACTGAATCGATAACACAGAAACTGGAGTAGTATCGGAGGCGCGGATAATAAATTTATTGGTAAAACTACGTGGTCATATGAATGTGTCCCTGGGTGTATGTAAACTAGATCAGAATTACAACGCAAAAGATTTACCTCGATAATATCACCACGATTTCGTTTACCTGCATTCTATTGCCTGTACAACAGCTGATTGAGAATTCATTCATCGGTCACTCTACGGACGTGACCTAGGCAACAAAGCTGACTGAACATCAGGATGGCCTCAATCCTGTCCGTGTCTGCCTGCCGAAGTAACTCAGTGTTCGGAACCATGTCAGACTGCAGAATACCTTCAATGTGTCTTAGATATTGTAAATGAAGACGGCTAATATACCGCAAGTTTCTTTGTTACGATGTGTCCCGTACAGGGCTACCACATCCAGAAAAGTCAGAACAAATGTCTGAACCACATTAAACAATTCCAGTTTATTGGAAGAATAGCAACCTTTTGTAGGGGGACAACAGCATTTATGATTGCTATTGGGCGACAGGCATTTCTGCGTCTTAACTAGTCCTTTGGTCGCTACGTTCCAGGAACTTACCCCGGGCATCCAGATTGTTTCAGTCTGACAGGTATTTAAAGAACTTGTTTTAATATCCACCTAATAAAAACAGATCCGGTGCAGCAAGTTATCGCCGTTCTGACTTGGCTCCGATCGACCCTAAGTCCGATCGCTGTAACTTGTGTGTGAGTTCTGATTGGTTGAACTTTCTCCAATCAGGAATCCGCTCCAGTTCAGGCTCATCCATCACACCAGGTTCAAGGTTAACTGTCGTACGACAGTGCAGACAGCGTGATTGAGCGGTAGACAAGCCGCTTGTTTTTCAGCTTTACGCTGCGGTTCGTCCAACTACGTCTTTCACAAATTCTGAAATTAGCGCTAGCGTTCGCCTCATGAGCTCAGTCCTGAACCGGACGATGTGGAGGAATACTGTCTGGATGGGTAGCCGAATGTTCATTAGGCAACAACTGCACGACCTTGAACAGAAGCGCGTGGTACGCAAGGGAACCATCGGTACCATAGATCGTGGTGACATGACTATATGACGTTACAGTGTGTGCAGCTGCGAATGCGCTGGCCAACTCCGAGTAATAAGTAACCAACGTACTCATAGTGTTGTGATCCCCAAAAGACGCCCGGCCTGCGAAGTTATTCGTTGCAGAAAATCCTGTACAAGTCATGTGAAGACAGGACAACGAACGCGTACACTCATTTGTGTGGATGACATGTATCCACACAATTAGCAGCAGTACATTATCATCCGCTTTGGTGACACGTCCCCCATAGTGCGTACACACTGTTCTAGTAGTCGCCTCCCTTCGCTAGTCTCTCTGGCGTTGACATCTGCCATCTCATTTCCTGAATGTATGTATTACACTAATCACAAACGAAGCTGCATGTCATACAACAATAGAGCACCGCTGGTGAAGAGACAGAGAGTACGTTAGGCTCATGTAAGTTATGTTAGCTGTATCCGGTTTTTCGATCGTATCAACGAACGACCATCGTCGATTGGTAACCCACCCGCTCTCCTTTTCAGAAACCTGAATCACTGTGACCTTTTATGTTTCCTTTTCTTCAACGTTGTCGGTGCAATGTACGATGAATATTTCTTTTTCATTTCGACCGTTAATTATGGTTTCCCCCCAATAATTTTCAGAGTGTATTAATATGTATTCCTATACTGAAATATCTCATGAAATATATGTTCGGTATTTTTCTTCCCAGCTTGGATCTTACTACTGTAGCCTCTATTTGTTTTCCGATAGAAAAAGAGTTCCACTTCCGTTCGAGTTTACTGAGGACGTGCGATCGTATTACACTACTCACACCACTACTGTTAAGTAACGAGACACAAGCCTCTATTTAATATTGAAGTAGTTGTGGGAAAACTACAACGAGAAACACTGGAGTGCATTTCGGTATGAAATGACCCTCTGTACACACGGGAACTGGATACTACCAACCGTTGCAATCGTAACGTCCTAGAATAAATATTATATGCAATTAAGTGTGCGTGTTGGTTGTCGTGTTGAAGCGCATACCGGATGTACTGGTTTTCGGAATAAACAATCCTTACACCAACCGCGTTTTGGGCTACCAGGTGGCTAACCAGCATAGACCGGTTGGATACAAAGGCCTCTTCCCCATGTCTCCTAGTCTTGTTCCTTGGGGTTATGTGTAAGTGAAACCATAAGTGGCGTAGAACAATTTGCCTGTGGTAAGTGTTGCACTCAGATTTTCTTTAGCATAGGTCACTACGACAAGCTAATCCGAAACGGATGCCACCAATCATGTAAACTCGATGCGTCTTTCTGATTAGCTTACATCTGTGTTCAACGGCCTAGAGCTAGCCGGATCACAATTCAGTGCGACAACTACCTTTTACAGGAAACATTGATGGAGACCGGAAAAAGTGGTACTCGATGCAGGCTGATCTTTCTAGAACAGGAGCGATGCCAAAAATATATGTCAGCTTGCGAGGGTCACTGACTCACCTTTCCAACCTCGATTAAAAGGTACAATACAACCAGGTGGATGTGTTTAATAATCACTAAATTGGTTTGTTGTAGACTACTGTCTTTTCTGATGCTAAACGCAGTTAGTACAAAGCCTACATCGACTCAGTCACTGTGTGCAGACCGTCAGCACTTGACTGTAGTGCAGTTTGACATACGCCTTCTGTGTATGTCAGAGCTTGTTCCGTTTAGTTTTCCCATTGTGTATTTTGAACAGATGACTACAGTATTGGTCGGTCAAAACCTCCAAGTAAGCAAGTACATCGTATACTTAAAAAACGAGCATATTAATCAAACCTTCCTTCAGCGTTTCCCAAAATTAACAAAATCTTGTGCGGTTTGATCATTTAGCATAAACGTGAGAACAGTTCATCTTTCCCATCAAGCCTGTGTTTAAATGAAACGTTCGCATGGTTCTTGGTTTATGCTAGTATTTGTGGGAGACTGTTCTCTTATTCCTCTTGAACTAGTGCCCATTTTCATAAAGACCGCTACATAACCAATGAACCTGGTCTGTTATGAGTTAGACCAACGGAACTGTTTCTGTATCTCTAGCTTCCTGCAAACACTCCTCACTATAGGACTAGGATTTCTCGAGAAGGAAGTGTCGTTCCAACCAAAGATGAGACGTGTTTCTTCTAAACACTTTCCTTATAGAGAAGGAGTACTGTTTACAATGTATAGCTTCGCTTGTGAGCAGCATTTATTGAATGGAAAAGACCGATTCACGCGCCAAAATCAATGGCAGTCCTTGACGCCATGAAGACCGAGAAGTGAAAGCAACGATTAGAAACGTGTGCATGCAGTTTGTGAGACTTACAAAAAAACAGATTGACAACGGATGTGAAGACATGTCAGACGTGCGCAAAACTGGTTGTGCTTGTTGCATATTTTCGCATATTTCGTAACAAGTGCCTGAAAATGAACATTTTCACAAACCGAGCTTCTTTTGCTGTCACAACGGTATTACACTCGAAAGTCGAAGCTGGTGATCACTCGTTTTGACACGACACTTAACACAAAATTGTTGAGCCATTCGGAGCATAATCCGGCTATTAAGCAGCACTGATGTTATTACTGTTCCTTCAGTTGATAAAACCTCTGAAGGCTGTCGATCCCCGTTTCGCTGGAAGCCTGATGAAATTCAAACGCCACGAAAAAATTAACCGATCAGCCCACCTGCTGCGGCACCTTAGGCTCTAAAGAGTTAAGTCAAGTCTACCCTGTGGACTGAATGCTCCAATTTTTCATTTGGCCATGGCTCTTCAAACGTATACATACATAGCAGAAGATCTGGGACAGTTTGCATTTTGGGGAAGTTTCAGATTAACTGTAATTTGAACCGGTAAAATTGTAGTGAAGTAATTATGTTATTTAGCCGTCCAAACCTGGCTTCGGCGGTTGCCAGATAGTCCAGAAGAGGGACCATCATGAAAAGGCTTAGGTCATATCGGCGTGTTGTAACTATTGCTCGTTCATGTCTAGTGTAAGCTCGGAATTTTCCAACTTGCAGCCCTTCATAATTGGCAAATCTATCAAGCTGTTTAGTAGAAGTGAATAAGCGTCTATCAACCCTCACTGTAATCTTAGCCGGTTAGACCACCTTAACTAACAATTCCACTTTCGCGTTCATTCAGACATAAATCAACTGAATAGTGTTTCCGATTGTCTCTAAAGCGACAACGTGAACATGGCCTCGACCGGCGTACGCGGTTGCTGATTTCAGACACATTGTCACGTGATCTGGCTTCGAATAGGTGATCGATAGCACACTCGTCCTATGTCGAACCGGTGATGAGTCGCTGATGGACATCCAGGTGATAGATTTGCGAAATTTGGACTCCGAGAAAACCGGTAACTACTACAACAGTACTTTGTTGATATAACTCATGTTTGTTAGAGTTTTTAAACTGAACTGTACGATTTCACCCTCGACTTAATTCAAAGGTAGCGATTCAGTTTACCGCTATATATTCGCTGTACTTGGTTTTTCTAACATATAACCGAATAAATCACGAATCACAAATAAGTTGGGTCGATAAGACCTTAGGATTTTAGTAAGTATAAAAACTCCATGAGACGATCCAAGTAAAGTTGAGTCACACTGGGTGTATTGCCAGCTTAACAAGCGGGTTTTAGGTTTAGCTGAACGACTAAAACAGCCGAAATTTATTACCATCTGGATATTTAGAATCATTTGCGTTACGGTACTCGATGGTTTGGGTCATGCATGAGGAGAAACATTACCACCATGCAACGATTAGCGCATGTACAAAAAAGTATACAAAATTGAAAAAATCAACTACAGTTAGTGTTTTTTTGTTTTAGATCATGGCGAACACAGTCAAGTATCGGACAGCTCGTGTCTAGAAAAAAAGAAACGCCAACTGTTATTTGAGGTGACTGAGGCTGAGGATGAACGTCGTGACCTGAATTACGCTATTTTCGATCTGAGTATTCTGACCGAACATGATACAAAGAGAATTCGATCTTGCTACGAACGGTTAGTCAGCCGAATACGTGTGATAATTTTGAATCCACAAATGGAAGAAAAGAAAGATATTTTCAAATCCAAACTGCGAATCTATTGCGAAGAATTCATTCAGATTGTTGACGATCGCGTTATACCGTATTATTGGGTGTCAATTTACGTGAAGGGTAACCTCCTGAGGCTCAAAGCAGATTTTCTACGATACCTATTTGAAATTCATCCCAAAAACGGAAATTATCAGGTGCGTGCACATAATGCTTACACAGAAGCAAAGACATTCTTCACAACACATCGCATGACCAGAACGTCTGAGTGGTACAGGTCACGGTTAAACTATGCAGCTCTCCTCTACTTGGACGGTTTTCCAACGGCTGCTCTGTTTATTTGCCAGCAGTTACTGAAGTCGGCCAAGACGAAAGCATTTGACTCGGCGTTCGAGAAACGAATTCGTAAAAATGTGGATTTTTTTAGACGAGCTACTCTCAGTTAACCATAATTGTTATCTTTGTGGACATTGCCAGTCTACTTATCGGATTTAAATTCTTTTCCGTAGACTTTACTTTGTTGAAGTTGACTTGCATTAAAAACAGTTGTAATTGGGTTGTCTTATGTTCAATCTATTTCACTTGGTTCAACCTGGCAGTATGACGAAAATGCCACTAAAACTTCACTATAGTCCGATACGATCTGTTATTCTGGATTGTTACACAAGAAATCGATAGGTATGTGATAAATTATGCACGCGTAACTGTTCTGAAGGTTGATATCCACTGTCTGTTTTATGTTTTGTATCCTAAACAATTGGATAAAATTTAAAACTCACCTGACAGTTGCAACTGTAGAAAACATTGATGTTTTGGGCCATACTGATTCATCAGAAGGATCCGACTCTGTTGGCTAACCCCGCTATGGACGGTGAAGTAATACTGCTCAGTTAAATAGGAAATAACGGGGAAACCAAAACGCTTGCTGGTGTACGGTGAGAAACCAGTGTTTTGAAACGGTAATGTTAGTACAGAAACATCAAGTAACAATTTTTGGCACGCCAATTATGATAGATAATATAATGAAGGATTAATGCGTATAAGTTATGTCCATAATTCGCACATCTGAAACACACAAACAGATGCCCCAATGAAAATTATCATTATCCGCCGTGGTTGAAAAGGGAGATCGATCTGATAGTCTAAAGTAAACAGGAAGGGGTCCTTGATATTTTACTGTTCAAAGACCACTCAGCTAAAAATATCAACGACGTGGCAAATTCAGCAATCACGTTGGTCTGTTCGGCCACTGTCTATCAGGTGGAAAACCCATGGTACCTTAATACAATGTTCACGTGGTCTGCTCGTCTCATGGTATTGGCATTTGTGGTGACGGTTTCCTTGGTAGAATCAAGTGATGCTTATCACGCAGGACAGCTGAGCACATCCTATAATGTCCGGTTTAAACAATGATGTGACATAACTCACTTGTAACCCTGATAACAAAAAATCTAACTCAATGTAAAGTAAGTATCACTCCACTCTGATCGAAGCTTTCCCATCGGGATTAACTGGTCAGCCGGCTCCTTTCGTGGAGCACTGAACACATTTGAGGGGTATGCCTGAATGAGAGATTAACATGAATTTGTGAGCGCTGTTCAGTTTACATCAACCAACTCCCTGCCATTTACGAAGAATTCGTGTGCTGATCGGCATGTTTAATGCTGTGATTCAAACTTGGCTGAAAGTATCTAGTCGTTGGTTTGCCGATTAGACCTACTTGGGTAGTTAGTGTGTCCTCTGCTGGGTCATGTACTAAGGATGTCAGCTAATCGTTTGTCACACCGAGCACTGTTTGCCGACGCTGCGGCCGACTGTCGTAAGGTGTGAGGTGGACAAATGATGACCTGGCGTAGACAAATGAAATCATTCACGAAGGGGTTGGTCACTGTAGATCGGGTTCGTCTTCCGGGCCGGGGCCCTCGTGATTAACAGGGTCGGTGACTGGAGACATTAGGTGAGGTGGTAGCTAATCGAGCTCAATGACGTGGATGTTGTCGTTGTTTGTCCGAGTTGTCTGTGAAGTGAGTGCAATTAATGACGCGGGGCAGTAAAAGCCGTAAGGAAGCCGTCTTGCTGATGATGTCTTACTTTCACATGTAGCTCGATTGTTTGTTTGCAAGGTGTAGGCACCTCGATGTTGAATGTTCGAATATAGACGAAGCCATTTTCAGTAGTTAGGTCCCTTCCCGTCCACTTCGTTTTTTCTTCTCTCTTCCTATACAGGTTTTTTATTCGTGGGTGTGTCCCAGTTAAGCATCAGTGTGAACCACTGATGTATTGCTGTCTCTGATGGTGATGAGGATGATGATAAAACGATCTGATAAACTCAGTACTATCCTTTAACGACTGAATTGAGTTTTCACTAATGTGGTTCAGTGGTCAGTATGGTCGGCATTTGAGAACATGGACTGTGGTAATCCTGATCCTGCACCACTAACGACCTCAAGCCCACTGCGTGTTTTCCAAACGATTTGACTGAGAAGTCTATCGGCGGATAGAAGTTTCATTCAAATGCGAGAGAAGTTTCAACTGATACACTGAAAACAGCTCATTTTGGTTAACTTCAATAACTCGTTCAGGGTATTGTTACGCAATCGATACCCCACGTTACCGAAGTTCAGTATGAAAATGCCTCAGGAAATCTGACTGCTTGTTTTATAGGCACAAATGCCGCCCATGCAACAGGCTGACAGTGATTACGTCACCATCGATTGACATATCAAATTTGTCATCCTATGCCTTTGACGATTAATACGCCCGTGAAGAAAGAACACGCGGTGAGGTGAGGAAAAGAAAACCACACAGTGGCTGCTTTGTGGGTGTTGTCCTACTGACGGGTGGAACTCGGTTGTGTGTTTTGTTAGGTATGCTCACCATGATGTTGAGTGCTGGTATTCAGACATAGTCTTACGCATTAAGACCTTCCCTCATTACTGTGTATCGGTCATAGTTGTATGGACGTTAGTCATCATTGTCAGTCAGCGACGTAATGGTTTAAGTATTAACTCCACCGAATGCAATTTTACAAGACAACTGAACCTATGTATTGTATAATGACATTTCGTTGGTTTTGCATCAGTTACAACAGCTATAACTACAAAGGGTGTTTATAAATTAACTGGCTTTTACGGATTCTATGCCAACTAAGTAAGTAAGCTCGTCGGCTAGAAGTATATGACAAAAAAGTCCATGGATAAACCAGTATTTCTAAGTCAGAATTCTTGCGTCCCTTATCGACAAACTCGGCCTGGTATCCTTAGGGATTAACTGAATGTGTCGAATTATTATGTGTAACAAAACATAAGGTGGACAACTCTTAAATACAACACTGTCAGATACCAGTTACCATGCATGCTCTCCTAATACGCATGCCAAGCCTGTTGGGTTGAAGTATGTCAGTCAAATTGTACCACATACAAATGTTTGTCCCTGTCTGAGTTCTTGAATATGCAGTGATTCAGGCCTCATAGGCCGCAGATTTACTTTGGCTGTTAAATATGCCTACACCGCGCCAGTAACATAGCTATTGAGAGGACAAAGCTTATGCTAGCGTCGTCCACAAAGGAATCCAAAAACTTGGCTACCAACTGTAATGGCAGTTTACCTGTAGCTGTGGATGAAGATTGGTCAGCCTCGTGTCCGGACAATTCAGGACTCGTTTCAATGGACACACCCTTAGATGGCTGACTTTTTCAAGTTACTGCTAGTAGTGAGACCACTAGACACCTAAAAGAAAACTGATGCAATGGCGAAGTTCTTTGCAACCGATCACCTCAAATCAAGGCGTAAGTTAACATTTGTGGAAGCCATAGACATTTGTCGAGCAAATCCAGTTCTTCCTGTTCATTAGCAAACAAAAACTCTAATTTTCTTTGGTAAGGCGTCTTTTAGTCACTTGTGATTTAATCTCAATACCCTGAACTTTCAGTTTGACCTTTTCTGTTCTACCTCTTGATTAACTGAGAACTTTTATCAGTTAATCTTTCATTGGTACTTCTTGAAGGTTTTACGTCACAGTGATGTATGTTTACACAACTGTAATAGCGGTATGACATAATCATGTTACTGTGTCATGCACGTCACTCAGTTGTCGTTATTACAATTGGTGTGCTCGTCTGGTTTTGCTGTGTTCACCCTCTCATTTCTGTTGTAGTAACATAAGAAACGAACGAAATTTTCTTGAGTATGACATACCCGATTCCACCACACACTCTGACGTTGCCGACACAACACCGGTTGTTGCTACTACCACTACTGTTGATCGTAGGACAGATGACAAATGTTAACCCTGTACGACCTCGAAATCGATCGATCACGTGTAGTCGATTGCACCACATCTCAATATCAAGTGCGGGCGACGGATCGATGTCGGTGGAACGAATGGTTAATGTCAGATAGTTTAAGTGACGTTAGTCAATCAACCCGTCCAGGTATCGAAGATTGAAGACAGTCTTCTATGGGGTACAAAACTAATGAGCAATATGAGCGTAACGCTCTCAACTGTGATTTCCAGGGGAGACCTCAACAGTACAGAACCACTAGGTCCAACAATACCTGAAATCAAATAAATACTAAACAGTGTAATCAACCCAATTCAAAATACTTCATAATTTGAGGGAGAAAACGACGTCAAGGTATGGTACGAACGGCGTAGTAAGGACGATTTAGTCGTTATGCCAACAAAAAATGAGGTCAAGACAGGGTTAGCAAAAAGCACGTTGCTCACTGGATAGCAAAACAGTTTGGTAGACCAATAAGGAACAAGATATCTCCCTAGAGGCTGGCATGACTCACTGAATCGTCCAAAACTGAGGTCCCTGAAGAGCCAATAGGAAAATGCCGTTGACGCAACGAAACAATAATGAGCAGAAATTGAGGGCTGAGATGTGGATCAGAAGAAACAGAGTAAAAATAAAGTCGTAAACTATAGTGAAAAATATACGACCGGTTACAACTTGAACCCAGCCAATCAGAGTTCAGCAAGTCAACGGCCCGCGATCAGACAAGCGCAACACACATCAATGAATGAACATCTTGCCGGCAACCAATCGCAAAAAACTGCGACGAAGGAACAACGACTGTGAGCATGATGATGATGATGATAATAATAATAATAATAATAATAATAACAATAATAATAATAATAATGGTGATGATGACGATGATGGTGATGGTGATGATGATGATAAACCCGTGCTCACTGTGTTCCGAATTACCACGGTACACTGAACGGTCCAGGAGCTCGAACTAAAGTTTGTTGTCGATGTCTATATTACAAAGCCAACAGCTGAAATCAACATTCCCAGTCGTTCAATAATCCACTCAGTTAAGTCAAAAACATAACAGCTGTAACAGATGGTAATAACACGCTTAGGTGATGTCAGTAGGGTAAAGGCTGACATCTTACCTGAGGGAACGGACAACAGTAGCGGTACACTCCTCTGCTCCGTAAAAAGCTCGTTGTCTAGCTCACGATTTAGTTACGTCATGTGTTTAGTAAAGCGACAAAGAAACATGTGCTGTTATGCAATGTTATTTCATTGTGTCTGTATTTCACATATAGCAAAACAGTCTAAATATACGTATAAACAAATAATCTGACCAACAGATTAAGTGTTAAAATGTTTTCTCAAACATCGGTTTGCTCCATGTGTATGTTTTAAGACGGAGTGGTTATCCTAAATGTTATCCATGGCTCACATGAAGACCAGCTTACATCAGTTAGGAACACAGAGAGAGGTAAGCACAAGCAGAGGTCCGTACTCATCCAGTGACATCCTGTGAACCCTTGAACCCTTGAGAACATCGAACGTTAAAATACTGCACTGAGATAATCTACGTTTAACCTCACACCGTATCCGGTCACTCTATGGAGTGAGTACAATCCGGTAAAACTCAATGAATATGCAAAACCACAAGTTTTCTTGTCGATTGTCATCAAAATCCACCCGCTGATAGTTTTTGCTCGTAAGGTTTCATCTTTGGTCTCCGGCGAATTGGCAGTGACCAGTAGATATCGTCCCAGTCTACAAGTATGTCATAAGCCTACGGAGGCTATATTTACTTACAGGGCGTTACTTTCCTTTACTTGGTGCATGCAGGCTATAGGGTGTTGGTTGTCACGAGAAAAGCCTGTTAGTATATCACGTGTCAATGCCCAAACCTTATACGGATACCTAGGCGGAGCCAATTGGCACACAGAACAAGTTCTCAGGCACTAGAAGAGAGACGCAGCAACCAGTAACAGTTTAACGATTTGGTGGTAATCGCTGACTTAATCTCAGTATGTGTTCGAGGGTAAGATGTGAAACGAACTGTGTTACAAATTAGTGCAATAGCCTACCAGAAATACCACGATTTCAGCTCTGAAATGACTATTGGCTTCAGTACGTCATAGTTGTTGGCCAGGTAGATGGAACTGTGCAAACTTGAAATTTTGGGTATTCCGCTGTAGTCCGGAGGGTTTAGGCGGGTCAAATTTCAACTCCAATTACCCTGCAGTCAAGTGTTTCAATCTGGTTTAGACTAAAACGGTTTGCCAACGTGTACCAATGACTTTAGCAAAAATCAAACCACATCTTCTCAATAGAGATATGTCGAATCACGGATCTATGGTTGAACCTCAAAAATTGACGTATAACCCTTCTTTGTATGTGCACCGTATGCTTCCCTGACTAACTGTTCATGCTAAACATGTCGACAGCTGTCTGTACTCTCAGTCGCTCAAACAAAAATTTCCATCTCTGGTTATACCCAATTTCTCCAAATATGCCATTTTTCTCCAGTACGGGATACAGAATTAGTAGTTGTATGAACAGCTAAACTAATTTTCTGATCAAGTACGAACATTAGAAATATCAATGTATTACGAAAAAATATGAAAATCGGAACTCGCATAGTTAAATCTTTTTTAGTGTAAAAATATCTGTGGATACAAACGGTGTTAGTTACTGAAGAACCACTTCTAGTGAATTCCAGTGGGTGCAGACTGAATTGTTCTTCAGTACAAATGAATTTGATGCAACTAGAAGCGTTAACCTTAGGTCCTGATTATAAAATACCAGTGCACAAGCCAAACTGTAATTAAGCTGAAGCTCCAAATGAGAATCTCATCGCTCAGTTATGCGATGTTCGACCACCTAATGTTGACAACCTAGACTAACTAAAAAAAAGCCAGATTCGCTGAAATGGCTTAAGGGTTTACTATGACCCTGGTCAACGAGCGGCTTGCTATCAAGAAGCAACACCTCCAATCGATAGGAGATCGTAAATAAAAAAAAGACGCAGTAAAATTTAAGCCAGGCAATGGCTTTGGGGCAATTATTTTAGACAAATGTACGTATGTGCAGATGTTGTCAATATTGGATAAACAAGCGAAGCAGAAGACCGTATTGGATGGCTCTATAAAATTCTGAATTGGTCACCTAACCACGTTGCTTAATCTGCAATGATAGGACCACCTACACCGCATGTTAGTTGATCATTTGCCATACCGAGCAATCATTGAGTGAAACCGTGTGGTGGTCAAGTAACAGTGTGATCACGAAATATGAAGGCCGTAACTGTTCCACTGAGCAAAATGGGTGAGCATCGCCTACCTGGATGGGGTCCTTGTGATCACTGAAATCGCTGGTTAGAAGCGCTATCCGAGATGACAGCGTGCCGTAGTCAGTAACGTACCTGCATACATACCGTTTCTAGTTCTCCCGTCTGTTCTATTATTTGTTGTTTTTTCAACTTTTTCAGTAGCGTTTCTTCTTCTAAGATACTCCACGTCATTGTTGAGATGGGGGCTGATCCGAGCCACAATACCTTCTGGTGAGACTTGTGGTCGTTACGAATAAGTTAGTGGATGATATGAGTTTATGTCACCGACAACCGAACTATCCAGCCTCCCTAAGACACAAGTCTGGGATGCCAATTAAGCGTGTTCTGGTGACAACAATCCTCATGCTATAAATTGGCACAAACCATTACGTCTCCATTAAAGCGAAAACTCTACCGGCATATTACATTAGAGATTCTTTAGAAATGATCAGTGACTCAGGCAACATCAATCTTGTCAGTGAGTTAGTGTACTCTGTACGCGTTCAGTCACTGTTCACGAATGTCTCGCTACACAAGACCATCGTGAGATTGTTGAAACAAATGAGATTTTTTGCTTTTCCGAACTAATAGTCTAGCGCGGGCTTTATTGTTGTGCATTGAAAATATCACCTTTTGTTTTCACGACCAGCCATACTGCCAATTAGATTGGGTAACCAGTGGAAGTCCAGTAGGGTCCATCTTAGCAGATTTTTTATGTTAAGGCTTGAGCAAGAAGTAGCCGCAGATATACTTAGGCTGTTGTACTACAAACCCTACGCTGATGATGCCCCAATATTCAATGGTTCCAAAAGAACAATAGATAATTTCGCGGGGCACTTAGATAGTTGTCACCCTAACCTGAATGTGACGTGTGAATTTCAGACTGACAGTTGTTTGCCGTTTCTAAACATACTCATAAGTCGTCAGGAAGATGGCTCTATCAAAAGAGCTGTCTACAGAAAATCCACATGATTCGGTCAACAGCTAGAATTTCGTAGTTTCACATCGGTCCATCACAAACGCGCACTAGTGAATATACTGTTCACACGTACAAGACGAATCTGTACACGGTACAGTTTTACAGAAGAATTACATTTTATTACGTCTGTACTGTAAATCTGATGGTTACTTTAAAAGATTTACAGAAAGGCATAGCAGACAGAAAACGCCATTAAAACAGATGATCACTGTGATAAAGGAAAAAGCCGGTTCAAACAGAATTGTCTTTTAAAGGCAATTACAGCAGACATCAAATAACACAAAGATGAATAGATTCGGTTAGACGAACATAGCATAATGGAACTAGCTCGGCTTCAAAAATGAACTTTGCTTTCAGTAAAGGACCACCTAACCGATACCGCTCCACTTCGTGTCTGCAAGGTTATAGATAATTACGGGAACAGTTACACAAGCAGAACAGAGAGATGCTTGATATTCGGACCGAAGCAATATATATATCTAAATAGGTATAGAAGTCCGTGTAACAGGGTAATAGTAGTGTCGTGGACTTACACAAACAGCCACTGTCTGCAGTTTCGAGACCGCCGTAACCATTGGTAGCGTTAATGACCCGGTCGGTGCATCTACAATTCTACTATATCATTTAATTCAAGCTTTTTACAGTTTACTGAGGTGATCGCAATCAGTTGACTGAAGCCGACATTGTGAGGTCAGAAGCAGTTGTTTGTGAACTTGACCCCACCCTCCTGATTATCTGATATAAAAAAACTGATTCACGTAATTGTACATTTGGAAATGATGAACCAGTATCAAAAGCTCGCCAATCTTCATGATCTAATTGGCTTGTTCAAATTGACCGTTTCAAATATATGAAGCACGCGGCGCATAACATTAGGGTGACAGTGCACAATAATCCATCCCACTGAAGAACAAACCATCGCCTCATGGTTTTAAAACCACGCTAGACAGAACAACATTCAGGATTTAGGATTCACACGTATTTAGTCTTTCACATATTCACCGGCACTTGACAATGTGTTTACTTTCAAATTGAACCAAATCCCCGATTACTCATCAGTAATCTAAACTATCGCCTAGCAGGTTTAATGAGATCGGAGATTTCGACCTGTCTAGGAAGTCCTAATCGCGGGGTTATCGATTGGAGTTAACAGACAGTAACTGTGTCTCCTTCTGTTGAGGCGATCGGGCAACCTGATCATTACTCACAAGCGAAAGTGGTTGAGCGTTCACATATGATAATTCGGTCGTGCCTAATGTGAGGTCAATGGAGCAGTGGTTAACACGGTTGCCTGCTCATGAACAGCGTGTCCGTGGTTCAAGTCCCGGTTGCAGTGGCGATGATATGCACTACTGACGAGCTCTAATGAGAGCGAAACTCGAGTCTAGTGCTTCTTTTCGAAATGGGCCGACTGGAAAGTCTATGGGAATGCGACATCTGCGATCAATTGTGAATGATGTTCAATTTGAGAGTAACCAAATCCCCGACTACTCATCAGTAATGTGTCTACTGCCAACGGTAGACGTTCCAATCATGAGACGACCGATAAGTTTAAGTTTTGTAGGAGAGACAACACCTCCTTAGAATGGTAATATTTATCTAAAGGGCATTCCATTGTTCTATGGCCTGCATAGCGGGAAGTTAAACTGCATATTTAGTTTTCAATTGCCGGGGACTGAGTATGGATTGTACGTCCACCAGGGGAGAAAACCTAACATACTGATAGCCAAATGCGGCAATCCTATCAGGTGAGCAACGAAGCCAAACCAGGAGCTCGGAAATTTCACTTTTGGACTCTGTTACCCAACTGTCGCACTTTCTCATAAGGAGTACACTAAATAATCCATAGGATCAACTGGTCTTGCAGTATTTTAAATTAGAGTGTATCCAAATGTGATATCCCGAGCTCATGCTGTGATTTCATAGCTCATATGGTAGAGCGCTTGACCCGTTTGGGTATGCTGTTTCTGTCGCTGAGTCGAATCTAGCCGAAGCCCAGATTTTTCACAATTGGTTCTAATTTAAATTTCGGAATTTGCGAAACTACTCCTTATTAGTGCACTCAGATGTAGATGTCTGGGTGGTGTACTCTGTTTCGAAGCAAATTCAAGCAGGTTCGTAGAAGTTACTTATGTGCCATCAAAACGATTATCTCAAAATACTGTAAAATAGGACTAAAGTCTTCATCTTGAAAAAACGTGCTGAAAAATCTTTGGTCCGTTTTCATTACACATTTTTTGTCTTTATTTCTAACTCTGTTCACAGTCTACTAATAGAGTTTCTACCTGCGGAGCATAATGAGACCTCATATGTAAACGCAGAGGGGCCTAAACTTGCAAACCTTCGTACTTAGATCAAAGCGAAGACCGATGTATATCGTAAAACTATTGGCGGCGATTTGTGACTTGATTCATTTCGCATGTCGTCGTGGAATCTTGGTAACAGTTATGTTGTTAAAATGTAAGAATGTGTGGGGAAGACCACCTTAATTCGTTGTTTATCCAAATTCCGACGCACTAATCAATCTATCAGCCGATAAATTCATCGATACTTCAAGGCATGACATCAGAATTGGACAAACAATTACAACCTAATATCTTCTATTGCTCGCCAAGTTCTGTGTTCCACATTGAATCAATCAGATTATAGGTAAGGGCATCGCCTTTGCTATTGAGGTCAGCCAATGGCAGGCTCCGATTTCCTTAATGCTGAGATACATCAATCCGGATTCTTGTCACGTGAACAACAACTGCTTACTGCAACCGGTCGGGTGTCTCCTCCTCATTACTTACACGGCAGGTTTCAATTCAGCTACGATTTCTAGGGCTATTTAAAGTCCCCAGTTCCGAGCATTAAAGGATGATCTGTCTGCCACACCCTGATTGGCTCGAGTGTAAAATTGCTGATCATGTCCGAATTTTTGTTCATTGCGCGACCCGTTCATGTTCCAACGCTTGTTTTATGTCTGGATTATCATAACCTGGTCTATCGCTTGTCGACCACATCCACGTCCCGTATGTGTATCGATTAGAAGTATGTGATATCCTGTACGTAAACGCATACAGTTTACACATGTGCTAAATCAGATAAAAATATGTAATTCACCCAGAATAATTACTCTACACCGTTACTCGAATGTGGTCGCGCGTGACAGACTGCCTATTAATTCCGTGCAAACGAAAGTTGGCGTAGTGCATGTATCCAGGTGTGATACTTCTTTCTATCGCAAACCCTGTTTCAAGCAATATTATCTAGACAGGCAGTCTGATTGATGACATGAGGCGTTGATTAGAAGCAGGAAATGATTTATGCATGAAATGATACTTTGAGACTAAATCCCAAAGACCGTAAGCAACATTTCGTATTTAATCAGTCGTATTCAGAACTGATATAAGGTGATCTTGCGGCGGATTGTATGCATCTAATTAACGATGGGAACCCAAACCAAAAGCATTTGAAGTGAGTCCGTTGTATTTAAAAAACTACCGAGTTGAACAACAAGGTTTTTGTTATGATTTCCATGAATTTCGTAAGATAGGAGTTTTTTTATTAGGCAGATGTTGTTTACGGCCAAACCGATATGTTAAGCACTTGTGCGTTTCACATCCATACATACACTCTCAGCTTTGAGCCGTATCCATGTATAGTATGACACGGATTGTCGGTGATGTTGATAGTAGTCATAAAATGAGGAATTACTAAGCGAATAGGTAAAAACTAAACAACAGAAATCCATGAAGAGACAACAATCTTACTGTTGTAGTCTCATCGGTGTTTGTGGTACACTACTACGTTAGAGAACTTTTGTAACTGACACTGTAGGCGATCATGAAGTACCCAACCTCACGGAAGATAGATCCTAGACATGCTTGACAGAACGCTTGAAACTCATATATCCCGAGACCATGCCATTTTCCGACAACCAAGCGATCTCTAATCATCAGAATCTGCAATAAACAGTACGCGGTGTTGCAGACGCCCAATCGGCACGCGGTGTACGTGATTCGGAGAGCGCAGATAACATTTTCAGTGCTTTGTTCGTTGGTCATCAACCAGGAGGATTACTAGGAAACACTGGTACGTTGTCGAATGTTTCGCATAATTAGCTCAGTAGACAAAAGTCACGTGGCGGTGACCAGAACAGTTGAATTTTCAAAGCTTATGTGTATCTTTATTCAGTTGACAGCCGGGTGCTTCAATTAATAATGGTTATGAAAATTGAAACTTACTCACAGATGATCGCAGCCGTCGCATTCTCATAGAATTTCCAGTCGGCCCCTTCCGAAAAATAGGAGCATTAGACTTGAGTATCGCTTTCATTAGAGCTCATCAATAGTACACATCCTTGCCATGGTCAGGAGTAGAATTCCGACTACACTTTTATGACGCTAGTATGATGATATCTGAGTGTTTAGTTTGCCTCAGAAGGTCAACGAGGGCATCATAGAACGCATCCTTGGTAGCATCTGAACAGCTGTCCGTCGGAGCGCACGCCGATATAATGAATACACAATGCCTTTCTGATTTGCCTCGACAGACTTTTACCGATATGTTGAGTCTGACAACACACAAGCGACTGTTCACTGGGATCCAATCGAGCAAGCATTGCTCCGCTCTGGAACTCAGTGCGATTCCCACCCCAGCTTGACCGCGAGATTCAGCTTCGGCGTCACCAGAAACCCTGAGAGAGAAGCGCTTGGATCGACAGTTATCTAGAGGTGAGCTCAAATGGATAACTGTGCTAGAATCGTAGACTCGCGTCTCCGACACACAGCACACATCAAGCTCCAGACTTGAGAGAGTACTAGCCAAAGCAGCTTGCTGACCGACTTGTCGGAGAGTACGGACATTAAAGGCGCCAATGTTTACCAGTTGTCTTGGCCTCAGAAAACAATAATCGCCTGAAGGCATATGGCAGGGAAAGGGAATGGGGATAAAACAGTAGGAGAAAGTCGAGATCGGTTAGTAATGTCACTGTCGATAGAACGATAACTTTTGATACTTCCCGGTCGTTTATGCTGCGGGAGGAGGTTGATTTGAGAGACCCCACGCCGAGTCTCTGACTCAAAAGTCTGACCTGCGAGACAACAGGATATTGGGTTTTCTTGAGGGACCCCAACCCGAGTATCTGACTCAAAAGTCTGACTCACTTGGTAGTGAGGGGCTTACCTAGCCCGAGGGCGCAGTGAATAAAACACTGATGTCTCATTCTGAACACTGCTGCGCGCAGTGGATGCACCTGAAGCTACATCAGGCTTTTGGGAGAAAATAGATGTTTTTCGGCCTATTGGATAATACGCCGGTGGTCACGGTCAATCGTTGAGCGACCGAAGTGCTCTTTATCTGAGGGTATCTTTTCTGACCCCCTTCTTCCTGATACGCAAGACCGCAATACCGCAACTATAAAAACAGTTCTGCTGTATGCCCATAGGATCGTGCCTCACTACCTAAGCACTCCTACGCGGTCAGTAGTGCGACATGCAATCCCATGAGTGTAACTGCTTTTCGTCTGACTGCTCCCCTTTGGCCTGTCTGACAAGGTTGTACCTGGAAGGACCGGAGTCCTAGTCAGCATAGCCCGCCGGATCACAACAGTGCACAAGCCCCACCACCTCGCCAAAGTAGCAGTATAGGTTGGGGGTGATTCAGCCCAGGCAAATCTTAAGGTTCAGTGTTATGGCAGAGTTTCTAACTTCCGGGAATTGGTAACACAGAAATGACCGCCTGTCACCCTAAAGACGACAGGTAGGTTGAACAGACCAGTCGTTTACTCATCCAGTTATTGGAAGCTTTCGTGCTTCATCAAAACATAGCACCCTCAAGTTGTTTGCTGTCTTGCCAAGAATATGTTCACTGAAAAGGCGTCTCATATCGTGTGAACCGGTCGAGAAATTAGATTGCTGTCTGATATCTGTCTGACCTTGGCAAGTCAGATGGGGCAAACAGAAGCAAAATATAAATGCGAATTGGTCGACGTAATATGGCTAGCGCACCAGACGGTGATGGTGCATTCCGAGAGGGCAAATCGAAATTTAAAGGAGTAGTATAGAAAAGGTGTTCGGGTTCCCCCATCCCTTTAGAGTCTGGGCATAAGATATGGTTGCACTGAAAAAAAGTGCTTCCAGGGGTTTCCAAAAAATACAAAGAAAACGGAACAGGCCAATTACCATAGAACGTATATTGTATGATTCAGCCTGCAAGATAACAAACCCTGAATCCCCGATTAGTATCTGCACGGTCGTCCCTAATGATTGCTTGAGATCATTTTTGAACAGCAATGATAAAGACGTCAAGAAAGACACAGACAGTGTTACAGAAATAGAATCCAAAATCGAGGTTCTGTCGGAAGAAAACCGTGGTGTGGCTTTCAGAAATTTGCCTTACGAAGTATGCAGCAGTATAGAGTGGACAACTGTCTTGGACGTTCACAATACCTAGTGGTCTTCATCAAAGATGTCCGATTTCCCCATTCTTGTTCACTTTTGTCATGGATGACAGTGGTGGTCTTTTTGGGCCTAAAGGCCGCTTCGACACAGTCGCTCGTAACGTTCTCTAGAGCTGTCTCCTTTGCAAGGGAGTACCAGAGAAATACGTGAATCTATTGAGATCACTGTATGCTCACTCTGCAAACAGAGTATGAGTTTACGGACTACTGTCTCGGGCGTTCATCACTTCTAGTGGTGTTCGTCAGGGATGTCCCATTTTCCCCTTTCTGTTCAATTTTGTCATGGACGACACTCTGGAGGGTGCACTTCGAGATTACAGTGGGCTTGGAGTTGCGCTTCTTCTTGGCGCTAGATTGACCGATCTGGAGTATGTGGACGACATTGTCTTACTTAGCCGTACTGCCCCAGACAAGCAGACCATGCTGAACAACGTGAATGACCGCACCGGTTTGTATGGAATACGCTTCGCAACTTCGAAGCTCAAATTACTGCTTCAAGACTGATCGCGTGAGCAATGTGGCCGTTCACCAGCGCGTATCCCGGAACGCTCGAGATGCGCAATCATTTGTTCAACTAATCACGTTGCACAGCCCGCTATGGTTCGGTCACGTACTCCGCAGGCCACCTGATCGTTCACCGTACCGGATATTATATACTGAGACCACCAACAGTTGGGTGAATCCACATGGTGGTCAAGCAGCAACGTGGTCACGAAATATGAAGACTGACTGTTCCACTGAGCAAAGTGAACATGTGTCGGCTGCCTAGCTGAAGTCCTCGTGATCACTCAAATTGCTGGTTAGAAACGCTATCCAAGATGGCAGTATGTGGCAGTCAATGACGTTCCTGTATCCACACAATTTCTAGTTCTTCCACTTAGTCTTCTTTTATTACTTTTCAACCTTCTTAATAACGTTTTCTTCTAGGATATTCCACGTCACTGTTGGGGTGGCTGGCGTTCCGAGCCACAGTATCTTCAGGTCAAGCTCATGGCTGTTATGATGATGAAACCAAAATTGTAGTGGCCCGCCGATCACCTGTCTACATGGCCTTGAAAGAAGCTTCATTCAGAGACAAACCAATTGACTGAACACTGATTAATGTTACATACTCTCGATAATCGTTGTCTGGCAAACGCGTCTTCTTTCTCTTGATGTGCACGCTCCAATGTACCAGCAACCTTTTATTAACCAACAGTTCGCCTTTAGTTGAAAATCTTATCCTCAATATTACTGATGCATCCGACGTTTCGATGGATCAAGATGATAGTCCGACACAAACGCCATCGAATGACTTAATTGTACTGTTGGCACAGTGACCAGCAAACCTCTACGTCACTCACATGAGGCGGTTTGTGTTGGGGAAGTTTCCAGCTCTCCGAAAACATTGTATAACGGAAAGAATAACACAGTTTACTTGTGAGTGACCTTTACCTTTACCCTGGTCATGCACTGCTCCGGTCTTCATGAACGACCTCAACCGTCGTGTCAACTGTGGTTGTCATCCCGACTATACGCCTAGACTGCACTGTCTAGACTTTTGTCCGGTCCATTCCCTTTGACTTTGCTTGTTGCTAGTCGAAAACCCTATAAATACGAATGGGTTTGTTTCCATGTTGTCTTCGGTCTGAACAACATAAAGAAGCTCTGTTTGAAGGCCAGTCTTTTTCTCTGTGTTCAAGCGGTAGCCTCGGGTGAATGGGTTGGATGTGAAGAGACTAACTGATCGCGTATAGTCCGTACTCGTTCATTACCGTTATTCGTCGTGCTCTTATCCGCCGTTATTCCATTGTTATTCCTTTTCGTTTACGCGCTCGTAGGCCGTACAGCCAATCGCAACAGTTTGTATCGCCTGAGTCACAACTAGGTTACTCAAAGTTGGAGTGTATTTGCAATGGTTTACCACCTACCACGGACACTATTCACCTAGGCTTGGATTTCGTGATCGATCGATTACTCTAGATGTTTCAGCCTTGTCTCCAGTTCTCATACGCCATAGATACGCATCAACCAGACGTAATACCTAAAAAAGCCGTTGAGACTGGAGACCGAGTTGTCATTATATGGAATGTACAAATGGTGACGTATAATTCTGTAAACGGCACCGACATGCATACATCACGGAGTTGCAGTCAGTTCTAGCTAATGACATCCAGGATTCACAATATGTTGGGTACGATTAATCTGTAGTGCACAAAAGCTGTCTCAGCATCGGTAGCTGTTTCCTCTAAGGCGAAACGCCCGATTAGTCGCGCTCCCCCAGTGTAATCAGAAATGCGCGTTCACTACCGTTCCAGCTGAGATGGTTGGAATCACAGCGATGAGTTGGAGCCACTCGCTAGCCCGATTCGGTTAGGAGGCCTGTTTCCTTTCTCGTGCAAGCCCTTTGGTTTGGACTTCGGATTTTTTATTCGGGTCCACACTGCGTGAACAATCGATATTACTCTGATTGTTCCAGCCCCATCCTCAAGCGTCAGGGCGTCCATCAAATTGCTACACAGATTGTAATCTCTCCAGCCCCTGAGGCAGGGTTTGCCCGACCTATCCGGCTGTTCCGAGGGCGACGAAGCCCAGAACCCATGCCAGTCTGAGTGGTTCGCCCGTGCACCCACTGTCAGAAGACCGGTTTGTCAGATGATGTGCTATCCATGTGCGTTCTACGTCGTACGAACAAGCCCACGATCTGTGTTCACCGCGTACGTGTTAGCCTGCATCTCCCTGTCCGTTTGGTAACCAGATGTAGGTGCACTAGCCTTGTTTACTCCCTGTTCCCGGCCCATCTATGTGTTCCCTTTCCGTGATCATCACCATCGCCATAATCATAAACAGCAATAAATTAGTGGTTCAGGCTGATGCTTAAATATCACACAACCACGGATGAAAAAGCAAACCCTGTACGGGAACAAAGGAGAACAGCGGAAAAGACGGGAAGGGACCTAACTACTAAAAATTACCTACGTCTATACTCAGCATCACGTCACTTACACCTTCCAGACAAACCGTAAGAACTAAACAATCTCTGTGTTTGTCAGCCTACCCATGTGCACATTAGTTGTACGACCCCCTTCGTTGTTGAAACTCAGAGAACCCCCTTAGACATCTCAATTTGATATCGCGACACTCAAATGTGTTGTCCAGACATCCTTTACTGAAAGAGTTATAGAGGAATTCATATATTTAGTACTGATCCATTCACAGTCTTTCAGGACCGAAACAACGGAACCCCAATTCATTTGGTTGGTGTGATGTTCAGTTCTTAAAATACAGTGTGCCGTTTCGCATATCAGTCAGCCCATTAATGACTCACAATGAAGACACTGATCACAACTAGGTTGATTGGATTTCATACTAAAATATACTCGCTGGTTGGTTCATGTGATTAGTGCAATTCCCTCTTTTGGTGAACAATGTAGAATAAGGCAACCCGCATATATTCAGACATTGGAATGTGGCATTTAAGGACACATTGTCACAATATGCATTTTGACTGCAACGACGGTCGCAATGACATATCTGTCAACCAGTCGATACTTATGAATCGCCAGTGTACTCACAATTCACCAGAGGCTGAAATGCCAACAGGTGGGTTCTTTATAATAGACGTTTTGCAGACTACATCCATCAGCTATACAAATCACGTGTCTGTTCAGATACGCTCATGGTCAGCGATTTGATCGGTAACCACATCCGCCTTAGTAACCAGAAGAATCTTTATAGAGTCATGTGTTCAACATGCTTCCCCCAAAACAAGTGACTAATTTGATCATAAGACAATCCTAGTCGTAATTTGTGGAAACCGGCTGATAAGAGACCTCTGTATTTTCGTCTTCCTGATTCGTATGCATGCATGCTGTATACCTGGAAGTCTAATATGACTTTGGGTCAACTAACGTTGCGAGCTTTGAACGTGTATTGCACAGAGGTTGTTTACTCAGAAAATCAACATAAGAGGTATATTCTTCAGTACCACCTTGAACACAAATATACATTTGCACATAATACTAATCCCTGGACGCCATGGATGACATTGTGAAATTCGTGTACGGTACAAACCACTTCTTGTCGATGTGCACTTCAATGTTTCTTGTATTTCCATCTGACTACTGACGAGTAGTGTGGTGTGATCGTTCATCTTCACCGCACTAGATTCAGAAGAACAAATTACGGTTGGTACTTTGCTGGTGAATTCAGTTGGCATTTTAGTGTACAGGACCGTCCAGTGATTATCTTTTCGTTCAACAGAATTTCAAGTGGCGCGGTTTCATCTTCCGGGGATTGAGTACTACTTTGCCATCCATGGTTGAGGCCAGTTATAGCATACCAATTCATAGAACTAGGCGTTTCTAATATTGTATGTGTATGGCAAAGCTACATTGTTCACTTAAACGTAGAGGAATGAAAGTGCACAGGGAGAAAAACACCACAGTCAGCGACGTACACATACAAAGTCAGTTCGAGTTCGATAGCGTAGCAAAGACACACTAATGATCAATCTGCGTTGTTTGTAGAGGATGGGGTGTAGTTTTTGATGACCGGAACCTCAACAAAGCGCATTAATTTATTTATACCATGAAGACTGGATAACTTTATGCAGAATACATATTAAACGTAAAAGACAGCCAAGACGAATAAGTACAATCTACGTCGTATTCAAACCGATTACATTCACACATAAGACTCAACCTTGAACCGAAACGAATTGAACGTTTCTCGTTCGATTTTCTGAAAATTTGTTATCCAAGAGCTGGTTAATGTTGAGATTAATCTACCGTAAGAGCATGTGGATTGACCAGTATTTTAATTCCAGCATTTTTGTTCTCGTCCGGTACAAAGTGAGTATGATGAGAACATTATTTCATAAACCCGTTGGACTGCCTACTTACGATGACTTTGATTCTGAGTACATATTTTTCACTGTCAACAGTACTCAAAATCTTTTGTCATCAGCGGTATACCGAAAAGTGTTACTAAAAGGAAAGTCCTGCTGAAGCTGTCCTCTAAAGAGGATGACTTCGGTACTACACATATCACATAATTAAAGTGTACGCAACAACACTCTTATTACGCTGTTGAACCTGTCATCGTTTACATCATAACTCGGATTGCAACACCTCCGATCACAAGTACGTTATCATTCCTAACCAAATCAAACTGAATCTACCAACTCAGATACGAGTGCCGGACCATCCACGTCGGCAGAACGGAGGGAGCAATAATGTCATCAAATAACTGGATCTGTTTCTGAATTGGTTCGTTGTTTAACAGGTCAGAGTAACACGCTACTTATGCAATCTACCTGGAACCGACAGCCGGCTGTGCAAAACCTTATGAAGACGAACTACAGAGCTAACCCCATTAAAACCTTCCGGTTCGTTTACGTAACTAACATCAACCGGCTACTGTGTTTTGTAGTGGTCCTGTTCTCCACCCTCTGCAAACAACGGGAATTGACCGTTGGTCTGTCCTTGCCATGGTGGTGATCTCGAGCAGCAGACATGTACAGGATACCAATTAGGGAATTCGGACACGTTTAATTTTCTATCGTGAGAATTATTACCTTATTTTCTGTTACTAATTCAACTATTCTCACCTGCTTAGCCCATTCTATTAGTCAATCAGTGGATAACAACTTCGGCAAATTAAGTGGTCACCACATTTGCACGCTCGTCTCTCTGAAATCATCTATCTGATCCTCATTCATAATAGAGTATTGTGACTTCGAGGTTCCCTCAGTCCTCTTCATCCCCCACGGAGTTTTGTACCTGTCTCGTACATGTTTCGTCTTACTCATGTGATTCTTTTGTCATTGTGTTTCTTTGGTCTGTTTGTCTTGGTTTACCATTCCCGTCATGTGACTTGCTAAATCCTCCTGTCTGTCATTGCTATGACAGACAGCTCAGCATTGTCGCTACTTGCCGTGACCTCCATCCAAGGTCGACTTGCCAGATCTGTTCGTGTTTGAAGCGTATTGTTAGTTGCACAGCTGTCTGTTCGTCGTCTGTCTTGTGGCAGTTTGTAACTTGTTTGCTTTCACGACAAGTGATTTCTACGGGTCCAATTGTCTGTTCAGTATTTATTGTTGAGGTAAGGAGCTAATCTTAGAAGCAGCGTTGTTAGGGTTAATGTATGTTATTCGTTTCCGATGCGTTAGCGTTTGGACCGTTATTTAACCTGCCAAATTTTCTTTACCGATCATCTTCGGAAATCGTTCATGCGCACAAATCACCTGTTCAAAATGGTTTACTTGACAGGTTCATTGCATCAGCCTGGCTATTTTAGCCTTTGTCAGTTGAAATTGAACAAGTATTTCTGAGGCGCAATGTACAAAACATGGTGTATGAGTAAGATCAATCAGCGGACCCCAGTAACTATCGGAGAAGCGGTGGACAGCTGTTTTGACCTTGCTGGAGCTCATCAATACCGTGCGAGCAGGGAATCAAAACCGCAACCTGCTGATAAGTGTTGGGCTTTTGGAAGCCAAAGAATATCATTCCAGACATTTATGCACTAGACCAAAGAGTCACGGCCACCGGAGTTACAGGAAAGTTTGTGACATATTTTCCTTGGCGTTTAGGCTTCCTTTTCTCATGTTAGCTGTTTGTAGATCCTCTCTCAACCTCGTCTAGGCCGTGGTAAATGTCCCCTAGTTTGTTGGCCGGTTACAAACAGCTGATCGGCTTCAGCCGACGAGACGTCCCGGTTTCCAGGGTTGGTGGTGCTGTTGAGACCCAAACAGAACCGAAATACTTGTGTACTACTCTCTGGCGGCTACTGGGACCAAATGTTTACGAAAACCTATCTCATGACCGTCTGGGACTTTGGCGGGTTTGGCAAGTTACAGGTCAAACAAAAGAGACGATTAATTTCAGTTTACGAGTAAACGAGGAGCAAAAGCTAAGGGAAGTAACGTGAATGATCGTCTGCTGTTTTGCTGTCATAAGTCTGAAGTGTGGTATTTATCATCCCATGGAACTGAATAAAGAGGATAAAAACATAAAATGGTAAACTTCTGGCTTCCTGGAAAGTTCACCCACACATTAGGATCGTGTTTTGTGGTAACTCGGTGTAACGTGGTCTGTTGATGTTGAGTCCTTTTTTTACCAAAGTCCCGCGACAACGAATCAGTGACTCCTTACGTTAACTTACCTGTTGATACAGGATTTCAAGTCTGTCTCACTCTGACTGTCTTGGTAACTTCCAATTTATGCATAGAAAACGTTCTATTAAAAGTTGTCGATTTTACTGCTACTGCATAGCACGCCCTCAAAAAAAAACAACGTTATTTTACCTACTGAGAACTTAGTAAGAAATTTTGAAGATAACACATTGTTTTCATTATACTAATAGAAAACAACATTTTGGTTAATGTGAATGGAACATCACTCAAGAGTGATCACAGCATTCGTATACTCCTAGAAGGACCAGACAACCCCTTTCGAAAAGAAACACTGCACTCGAGTTTTGCTCTTGTTTGACCTCGATGATTGCGGTTAACAGGGTTGTTTCAGAAGAACTCGGAGGACCAACAAATCCCAGTCGTGGCACAGATACACACTGCTGATTTGTTCTTACAGGAGCGCAACAGGAGCACTGTGGTTCTTTGCGAAAGGGGCTGGCCGAAAGATCTATGGGAGTGCGAAGGCTGCAATCACGTGCAAAGGATGCTCAGCTTATACCGACCAAAATCACCTACTAAGTACCAGTAATCAAAATATTGCCCAACAGGTTTGATGATTTCTTTGTTTTCAACCTGGGGAGAATCCATATTCGTGGGCTTATCGATTGGAGTTGACAACAGAGTTATTGTGTCCCATTCTGGAGCGGTTGAACAATCTGGGCTTCACTCGATCGTAAACGTCCAGAAAGTTTGCTGGATCAGTCACGGAATAGAAGTGCCTTCAACAGAGCTCGAAATTTTCAGGTGTAAGATAACGAAGCGATAAGGCTTGGTTTTGAAGAATAACGCTACTGACCCTGCTACTTGCTCCTGAGCCAACTAAAAGGTGAATGCGAAAGTTACTTTGTTTCGTTTAAAGACGTGTGTCACAGGACACGTGAATACATGTGCGGTACACGGCGAGTCTCAATTACTCTTGCATTAGCAAGTTAAAGTGAGGTTACCAAGGCTAGTAAATGAGGTCACCAAATAAGTGGTGAGCATGGCGACTGTAAGGTCATGCATGTTTATCTCGTACGAAGCTGGAGACAGCCGCATCGTTGTCATCGAATCAGTGCGAACGTTTCTGGCGTTCCATATCACTCTTCTCGGCGGCTGTTGCCGTGATCGCCTCCTTCAGCTGTTGCCACATACTCTTGAGAATGGTGCATACAGGAGCGTCCTTCAGACGAGCGGTAACTGCACGTTGAAAAGCAGTCCCAGTATGGCAGTTCTCCAACCGTTCAACATCCAGCTTCTGTCGTTGTCCGGAGGACCTACAATAAACAGGCTTGCATATATGGACAAACAATTTGGTCCCAAGCAGCCTATGATCGGGGCTACATTCAGCGCCACTCCACGAATGTAGCACTACCGCACAATCACGTAATCAAGCAAATGGTGGTAACCGTTTTATAGAAGAGTCCATGTCGTGATATCGGTCGCATCCAGCTGGAATCGAGTGTTCGTGCTTACCGGCTCGTAACTAGCACATAGGCGCAGCAGACGATCACAATTCTCGTTCGCTGAACCAGTGTCGTAGCGTTCGAAGACTCCCGGTAGGTCGCTGAGTCGAGTCCAACTGGATCGACCAAGTCACCTAGAACAAACAGTCGGTTAATCAACGCCGCCGACTTGATTGTAGCGGACAGCTGATCATAAAACTGATCCGTCGTATCATCAGTATGATGTACAATTGAACCGTAAACACTAACAAATTTAGCACATTTACATCGACTGAGTCGCAGGCGCGTAGACAAGATTCGAGGGCTAGTGTTGTGCGGTTCACTTATCATTTAAGCACTGATACGATCAATGACTGTAAAACAGACACCATGCATCCCACCACCTTTTGTCGGATAACCTATCCAGTAAAAGGTGTACCTGACACCTGCTTCCTGTGACGTACCTTGGTCCTTACCTTGGTCTCATGGCGGTCAGTGTGGTTCGAAGTTCTAACCGTCCTGTGAAGCTGCACCAATCTAATAACATTCCACGCTCCAGCGGACAACGTTTTGCGTCCCTGGGCATGTCTCAGATTGATCACCGTGTTACTAAGACTCGAGTGAGCACTATCTGCCCTAAGACTCGTGCTGGAGGAGTCATTAGAGGAGGGGTCAATGGGGTAAAGGGAGGATTTGATCGTGGCATATTTTCGTCTATCCACCCTGCCGCAGCCAGTAGATTGAACGACCCGGTTTATCCTGTACGACGGTCGATGCTCATGGTATTCGGTTTATGTCGTGATATCGTGGTTCATTTCGACTGGGGATACTACCGGGACGCCTAAACCTTGACAGGAGGGTGATTAGGGTCTTCAACCGAAGGCTTCGGCTCAAAGCTTGTGCCGCAAGTCAGAGGGTGGCATACATGCACACAAACGCAACATCAACCACTAACAACAACCAAATTGCAATACTTACTCACAAGCTCGAGAACCAAACACCTATGAAGTCAGCAATAGTAGTGCAGAGACAAACAAGTCAGACACACAAAACCAGAAAAGGCAAGAACAAACATTAGACCGAACCAAAACACAACGCACTAGCATTATCAACAACGAGCGCGTCTGCCTTTTATCTGGTTGCTCCTCTTTGGTCAATCTAACACGGCTGAACCTTCAAAAACCAAATTCTTAGTCAGCATAGTCCACCGGACCAAAATAGTTAACAAGCTTCACTACCAGGCCAACGTAGCAGGAACACATAACAACATTCGTGATCTTAAACCTGATCAACTGCTACTCCCCCTAGTGTCTACAGACGCCAGTGGGAGGACAAACATAGAAATCCGTCAAACGGACATACCGAATCACAAAAAGCCAAAAACTAGGACCAACAACATCAAACAGATAGGAAGTCTGATGTGATGGCAGAAAACGCGTCATCAGGAAAAGGGCCGCGTAAAGTCTAGTTTGCTCAGAGCCAGGCTTCACAAGACTCGTTGCGAATAGTAGGACTTATTAGCACACTAAGGCGCTAAAATGCCTACGCGCCTGCACACGAAAACTTAGTCTATTTACCGGGGGTTGCAACATGAAATAGTGGCCAATGTTCAGACCACAACGGTTGCAAACGTATGTATCACTGACGAACTGTAATGAGATTAAAACATCAACTTAGTACTTCTTTACTAAATGTCCTGGTCAAAAATTCTTCTTCAGTGCAAAACTTTAGCCAGGTATGAGCGTTATTCAATACGAAACTGATCAATATCCCAACCACTCATCAGTACCGTAGGTTGTTTTGAATAAAAAATGGTCGTGTATCGTTTGTCAAAATGTTGCGAGGATGTGCATTACTAAACATCGTTTGGATCATTCTAATGAAGCGTTTACATAAAATCTTATTTATATTTACGCCATGGTGACTGAATGTAATGAACAAACGCCATATGGGAAAAACAACAGGGTGAGAGTAATCTGATTCAATTTCCTTGTGTGGACACTTTTTGCCACTAGAGAACTCTGTTGCGTAAGATTTAGTTAACATTTGAACACCACAGTTAAAAGACACATTTTATGATATGTATTTATTTCACACACTCTCGTCAGTCGCCAACGTGTGACTAGCATGAAAACAAAACTAACAAGACTTCGGTGAAACGATTAAACGTACAAATCGAGCTGGCTCGTGAGTGGTACTTGAGGATAAACCCACGACCGGTGAAGATTGACAGTCCGTTGTTCTGTGCACACAGAACCGGCTGCCGACTGCTGATGAACAAGGCTTCGAAATACTTGAGCATTGGTGAGCTATGACCATACATCAAGACCTTAAATACAGATGTGATAATGACGATGTAACCTATGGTCGATAAATGCCTTGTAATGGATGAAGCAATGTTTCGTCCTCGATGAGTGTCATTCATTAACGTTCGGGTTAATGCAACTCTCAACCACATTGGGATGTGCTCCTTGACTCCGATTTCAAACATTCTGTTCTACCAATGTATTTGTTTCTACAACTGCAGGAAAACTGATAGATAC
>LUCH01001998.1:6221-34861 GCA_013368495.1 Paragonimus heterotremus | reverse complement strand
CAGACTATCACCCTTGAAGGGGAGTTTGATAAAGACAGTTTTTGTAGTTACTTGCAGAGTTGCATTTTCTGAAGGAGTAGGTTTATTCCCTTTCCGGATGTAGAGTTCTCGAAAATTGTTAGCACGAAGGGCTTCATGCAATATTGTTTGCTCAGTTTTTGATCTTACCTGACCATGAGTTTCCAAGAGACCTGTCTAAACATATTCTCAATTTATTGTCTTTCCCATTACCACAAGCTCAGATGGAAACACTTTCAAGCGGACCGAATTTTTCGAGTATCTCAGAATCACACAAATAGAACCCTGATTGTTGCACAATATGAGAATTCGTATGCTCAGTTAAATGTTTTGGATCTCACATCAACAGACAATGACAGTTGGCTGAAGGTCACGTTAGCTAGTCTGTTATACAACTTCCAACGATCTTCAACACAAAAACAGTGTCGTCTAACTGGCATACACCTGAAAACTGTTCGAAACCCGAAGAAAAGTGAAAGCATTCTAATTTCGAAGCCAAACAAATCAACCGATGCTAGTGTAATGAGCCGCCAACAGTACATGAAAACGTGGAAGAGGTTCCCATAGATTCTAGCAAATTCAGACCTGCGAACAAACCAAACAATGTGCAGAGAAACAAATATACCATGGGTTACAGATACTTTTATTACAAGGTTTTATCAATGAACGGCAATATCGTATATTAAAACCGGTAGGTACCAAGATTTCACAACAGTATGGTTTACCTAAAATCCGTAACTCGAGTATTCTTGGTCGACCCATTTTAGCTACGAACGATTCTCCCTACCCTGAGCCGGCAAAATGGCTGGCTGACATTGTAAAGCCTCTTTGACAAAAGCTACGTGTGCATACTTTGAAAGACAATTTTGAGTTAATACTATGCACTGAAAGTGTGAATATTGCCACAGACACGATATGCTCTAATGAGGTCCATTCTTTATTCACAAACGTACCACTAAGCGAAACTATAGATTTTACGTATGACTTTCTTCTGTCACATTCCAATCCTCGTTGACTGTTTGAAATGTTCACCTTTATTCTGCACGGAACAGGTGAGATTTTGTTTTTGGAGTAAAGGCTTTCAGCGGATAGGTCATGCGGTCATAGGGAGCCCACTCGGTCCTGTTTTGGCTGACTTGTTCATGGCCAAAGTTGAACAGGCACTATTTCCATTTGTAGACGAACTGAAACTGTACAGACAGTATATCGACGACGTTTCTGATCGGACAATACAAGGAACGAATGGAAAGAAAAGTTCAAACTTTTAATCCAATCCACCCAAGTCTCTCAGTTACGGCCGAGTATGAAAATGAGACAAGTTTATCCTTCTTCAATATCCTGGTTAGACGCAGTTTCAGAAGGATCTGTTGAACGTTCAGTATACCATAGGCAACGTAGACGGGACATTACATGAACTTCGTGCGCTTTGCTCCTGTCGCGTATAAAAAGTCACCAGTGTGTACAATGCTTTGCAGAGCGTCAGCAATATCCTCCAAGAATAGAGTGCAAGCTGAGGAAAGGGAATAAACCTACTCCTTCAGAAAATGCAACTCTGCAAGTAACTACAAAAACTGTCTTTATCAAACTCCCCTTCAAGGGTGATAGTCTGATGAACACCGTGAGAGAGATTATCAGTCCCGCGTTGAAACGTGTACATAGTGCAGCAAAGCTCATACCACTCCCACAAACAGATGGGCTATCTGTACTCTCGGTCAAAAAGCAAAGCTCTATGTTTTCTACCAGCCATTGTATCTATCAGTTTTCCTGCAGTTGTAGAAACAAATACATTGGTAGAACAGAATGTTTGAAATCGGAGTCAAGGAGCACATCCCAATGTGGTTGAGAGTTGCATTAACCCGAACGTTAATGAATGACACTCATCGAGGACGAAACATTGCTTCATCCATTACAAGGCATTTATCGACCATAGGTTACATCGTCATTATCACATCTGTATTTGAGGTTTTGATGAATGGTCACAACTCACAACTCATACGCGAGTCGGAGTACAGGCCGTTGAACCCTACTGAGACGAGAGCAGTAACAATCCATGAATCACACAGGTCATACAAAGCTGGTGATCTGTTTAGGCATATTTTTTCCATGGATGACTTGGTGTGGCATTACTCGCTCGGTAGTTGGTTCAAATTCTTGATGTAATTCATAAAACCCTCAGCTCCAGTTTTATGAAAAATTCCTCTGAGTTATGTGATGCGTTAGGAAATATTTCAACCAATTCTTCACACAGTATGTATTCAGTTGATGTTCACCAACTGGTAGTGAATGCTTCTCTTGTGTGACCTTCTGTGAAATAAAGACCTGAAGGTAGGCTCCGACCACAATCTGTTGTGATACAAAACAGAAAAATATTCATAATAAACATTCAGACCTGCTGATTGCCTTGTTCGCCTACCTTCATTGGTCGTTGCTCTGTTTGCTTCCACTGAATGATGTGCCATTTGCCTTATGTTCTTAATGTTGATTTCTGATCCATTGATATTGTTCATTTTGTCACTTGTTCCCAGCGTACCAGTTGATCGTACGACGCTGGTTGTCATGTTTGATCGAACATGTCGGTGCGCTTCTCAATTTGGTCGCTATCTTGTATGATTATTGTCGGGTGTATCTAACTTTGTTGGTTGGACCAAAATTGCACCTTTTCAAGCTAACAGTCAGCATCAGTTACCATTACACCTTTCTACTTTTGTCTACCTGTTGATATTACACAGACTGTATCGTCTGCCACTGTGCGTAGTTTTGTAGTTATGAACGTCGATAAATGATATATCCTCCAGTGGTTTTCTTGTGTTCTCACCGCTAACACCGTCTCAAATGGATCCAGTTCTGTCGGATGGCGTTAAAGCCTATCCTGACATCGTAGCCTCATTCAATGTTCTTTCTTTAGACAATTGCTATCCCTCAGCGTTTATCAACACCTGATCTATGTTGTCTCCACATTTCTTTTTCAATTTAAAGCGGTGACATTTTTCTTGTCCTGTGGTCAGGATAGCGTTTTTATCGGAACAATCGTTTCTTCAGATATTCATGTAGTTAGATGAAGGGATTAATTTTCGAATGAGGTACAACAATTGTTATAAGAAGTAGTGTTCTCATTCTTCGACTGAACAACTGTTGCACTGGGTCAGTTCCCAAGTCTTGCGAAGACATGTTTCTTCTTTCTAGCACTATTAGATAAGGAACCTCGTGAGTGTTCTTCGCTCTGAACAACATTCATTTAGCCCCTTGTACTGTTGCGTATGTCCTCCCATTCGGTTTACTGTGACAAAGGTCAATAAACCGATGCGCGAACTTCAGTTTTTGATTAAAATCTTGAAGTTTTGTACTGATGTATTGTTGTCGACTACCAGATACCCGCTACCTTGGTATTCCTTGTCCACCGAAGTAGCTTGTTCACTACCGGATGCATGGTTATCCTGGGTAGGACAACAATCCAGAAGAATTCACTGAAATAGCTCACTGTTATCAGGCAACGTTTCCGTTGTGAGTACACATTAATAGCCGAGTTGTCCCACAGTCTTTCCGACATATCATGTGTCATCATCGATTCTTTTGTCTAACTAGCATCGTATATTTGGCACTCTACAAAATGAGATATATAATCCCGGATTTGACTCTTCATATCAGGTCAGAACATTAATTCGCGGGTTTTTTGACACATTTATTCACACATCAGTGAAAACGTGGAATGTTCCCCAGCAGTGTTGTGTTGTCTTTGACATCAATATCTCGCCTCTTTTGAATATAAGTCCATCTTGGACTGTTAAGTCGCTTAAAAAATTGAAATAATGTGCTAGTTCCGTTGGCAACAATTTCAGGTCTTTAGGCCATCCTTTTAAGACAACACTCCACAACAAAGCACAACTCGTATGGCATTTTATCTACTAGAGGCTGGGCTCCATAATGGTGACATGCTACACAAAATTAACGACATCCAGATACTGCTGTGCTCCACTGGTGTTTGGAAATAGGCCCTCGGTTATAGGTTAACGACGTACATTTTTTATCCTGAATAACAAACGATTTCACGTCGTACTTCTGAAAATGGTCAAACCTCTGTTGCACACGTCGTGGAACTACTTACAGAGCCTAGGTACAAAGGACATCAACGGTTTGTGGTCGGTAGATATAATGACTTTCCTTTCTAAAGTGTAATCACTGAAAGGTTGCAGTGCATAGACGACGATCAGCATTTCTTTCAGTCGACGCATACTGCTGCTTGAGGCCTGTTACGTTCCTACTCTGAACATCAAACGACAATCCCGTTCAACTTAGAACTGCATTCAAACCGTACCACCTGCTGTCGCACTGTAAGATGGGTCAAAGTACACAAGTATTGGTGCGTCGGTTATCAGTTCCTGGATTTTCTTAAACCCCTCGCTGCTCACTTTCATGCCATAGTTCACCCATATTAGTCAAATTCCTGGTCGGTTTCACTGTATCTGCTAAGCCGGGGGAAAAGAGGACAACTAATTGATCACGCCTTTGAGTCAGCTAACAACCTTCACGTTGCTTGGAGCAGGCGCTTCTTTGATGGCCCTGAGTTGCTCCCGGTCGGTTTATATCCTTTCTGAAGTCAGCACATGCATATGACTCCTGGCTTGTAACATAATAACACATCATCCGACATACACGCACATCACACCACGTCAATCGTCTGCAATTGCTACTTTTGGAAAATTTCATCGGACGCCTTCAGCACGTACGGCAGAACCAGTCAACGACAATGTACAAGAGACGTACCGGCCGCCGTTAACTAACTAGACTTGTCGTTCAAAGGATGGAGACAGTCAATTATTTTCCGCTTGACGACTATGATAGTACGTCTAGCGCGAGCAATGTATAATACTTCGCCCTTAACGCATCGTCTAACGACTGTGGATCTATGCATACGCGTTGGTCATCATTAGTTCTAGTGAAGACTGTGATCTGGCTAATCCAATCGGTCGGCTCATATACTTTCCCAATAAAATGTAACGTCAAAAAAAGCTTCAGATCTCTGGACAACTTTTCACTTAAAGAAGACGGTACCTTCATCGGCAGTAAAGCTAAGGGTCTAGCTGATGCTTTTAGTAAAAAAAACATTCTTAACGGTTGAACCTATCCAACTCAAAAATAAAAACACGCAGGTAAAGATCAAACGATGTCCGAGATGGTCTGGCATGCACAAACAAAGGATTCACAGATAATTCGGACATAACTTAACAAGTGAGTAGAATTCAAACAGAGAAGAGTTATAGGGCTTTCCTTAACGATAGAAAATTCAGGGATCTTCGTTGAATCGTTTCTTGGTTCACGACATCCATCGGGATAGCAGTTAGAAACTGTTTCACCTTTGTAGCTCATCATGTGTTCCTCGCTGCGAACTGGCTGCAAAGCTCTGCGGTTGGATGTTAGCGGTGGCTCCTGAGTCAAACTAAAATGTAACCGACTTGCCGTTGTCAATCAGTTTGGTCCAGACAACTCCTCTTTCCCCATGGCTTCTTATGTTAGTGATAATAGAGCCTTCTTCGAAGAAATCGTTCGTCGTGATGGCGTTTAACCTTCCTGAGTGACAGCATGCAGCAAGGTGATTCTTCTTCGAACGCTTCATTCAAGTTTGTCACCGGCCCGATAAGCTTTCTTCTTTTGGGCATGTCTGCTACCAGAAAATCCGCTGGTCAGTTTTTTCTCTTGTTGCTAAGCCTGGACCATTTCATCATATTGTGTCTGCCCATCCTCCCAGGATTCATCTGCTTTCATTGGAGTTTGGTCTCCTCCTCGCGACTGCATTTAGCGATGCACTACGATGAGGACAGGTTTTTTCGTCGAAGTCTTCGAGAGAGTTGTTCGTTCTGAATTCCTACAACGATCTTGCTCCCAATTAGTCGCGCCTGGAACTACTGCAGTGGAGTTGAGCGATCGTATTATACTACTCATACCGCGGTTATTCAGTAGCAGGTGCAGGGCATATTTTTTGACATCGTACAAGCCACAAGAAGACTGCAGGAAGGATCATCAAAGTGCAGCATCACCCATAACGGTCCCTGCTACTTAATGGAACTGAGCATTGACATATGTGGTAGCCGAGACTGTCTGAGGCCGAACACTGCGTGCAAATGAGTGGTTTTGTGACAGTTCTGGTTTACATGCTTAACCCGTGTATTGCTTTGTCGAATAAACAACCCTTGTGCCATCCGCGTTCTTGGATCACAACACTACAGCAGTCACGTGACTGTTTGAGGTCTGCGATCTAGCCACCAATCAATTAATTGAGAATTTGGCTGGAGCCGATGAATAGGAGATATTGATAGGTTCGTCTCATTCACCTCTACAAAATTTTCCAAACTTCTCGAGCCAACATTTCAAATCATTTGGGAAATCTACAGCAGTGCAAGAGCTGCTGTCAATTGTGAGTCATGTTCGATTTATATTTTAAAAAATGCAAAATCCCCTAGTGCTCACCAGTGATTTTCATACCACGATGAACATCTGGGGAAAAATGTAGAGTTTCAAGCACCTGTCGAGCTTCGCCATCAAGCGAGTTCCAGAATACTGTCAGCTGGTTTAGCATTGGCTTGCCCTTCAGTTGAATCAATAAGGCAGACTCGTAACAAAGCTTTCCACAACCTTCAGAATTCGACCAGTGGATTCTTATTCTCTGGTCAACATTAGCAGATTGTCCAAATCACTGAATTGGTGGATAGGACTAATTTGCTGTCCAACTATATCCGCTTTTTCCCACGTTTCAGTCAACATCTACCACCAAACCTTTAGAAATGTAGTGACGTGATAAGAAATTTTCCGAAAACTTGAGTTCATCAACTTGTTTCTATTTTAGATAATTACACGGGTATTTTGGATATCTGTCTTTTTGATGTCTGGATAAACAGAACGCAGTTTTAAACACATCGATTAGTTACTGACTATGTAACACTAGTCTAGGACTTCGGTACTTGTAGGTTTAACCATATCAGATTGTCCAAAAAGGAGTAGCCAGATAAAAGACAATTATCAGCATTGGCCGACTGGACACAAAGACCCTACTCACACACATACTGGGATTATTCCTTGGGGTTTTTCATTGGATACATGGTGCAGTGTAAGCTACTTGTGAGGCTGGTTATGCGTAGGAGTTTTTTGGCTCCGGTTACAATGACAGATTAATCCGAAACGGACGTCGCCAGCCATGTAACATGTAAACTAAGGCGGCGAAGGGAGCGGTGAATGTAAAAATAGGATGAACCTCCATAAGAATTCTGTCTGCTGGAATTAGATTCTAGTAGTCGATCCTTTGAAAAACTGGCAACCAATCAATAACCCGATGCATAAACCGTTACCGATAGAACAGGGGTCGACTAACGCCATTCAGTACGAAAAGCTGTCAGTTACTGTGTCCAGTTGTGTGTAAGACTAGACAGTAAAACACTGTGTTTGTGTGCTGAGGTTAAGCGACCGAATTGATTGATTGAAGACCACGCAGCACAGCAACAAACTGATCAGCGAAGATCACCATGGTTTCCATCCATCGTCAACCAGTGCGTTAAACCAGATAATTTTTTCCAGTAATGTTTACATAAAAAATGAGATTGTCATGTACCGCTCAAAATATTACACTCCTTATTTCTCGATGGGTTAGTGAAGTACATTGCAGTCCACAAGATAATATGATATATATACATAGTGCTTGACATATCACTTTGCTAATTAGGTGTGAATGTTACATCACACCACATTGTGCACATCTGTTCGAAATGATAGAAAAACGTTTGCAGCAAACTTTCAAATGAATCCTATTGCGTGCAATTGTTGGTTCTTCCTACAACACTGGTGATCAGCCTTCTGCTAAAACACTTCATTGTTGGATTGAACTTCAGCTCCATTGGTTTGCAACGTCAACTATGCTCGTACACCTCGACAAATTCCTAGTAACATTGAACGTGTCGTGAACAATGAGTCCAGCGCTGGAGTTTGCTCATTAGTTCATATTGGGAATTATCGTGGTTAATTTTTCCACTACAAGAGAAAATGAGAACTGAACATCGGTCCAATGGTCACAGATCATGGTTAGAACCTGCGTGACCAAAGCAACAGAATGGCGCTCGGGTGTTTCGCAAAAGTTGTTCATACAAGGAGTCTGCTTCATTTACGTTGTATTGTGCGATTTTTGCTGTACTATCAAAACGGAGACAAATCCTTCTACCAACCTTTTTACCATCCTGAAAAGTTTGGTAGTTTTAAACAAAGTGTAATTAATCCGTGAATAGTTTTCAGTTGGATGATGAAAACATTACGGACAACAGCATCAAGTATGTGACTGGAAAAGTAGTCGCGTCGAAACAGAAACCGTTTGCTAACAATCTGGTTGCTTGCTTCCACTAGAACATTCCGGATGGATTCGAGAAAAACGATTTGTTTTGGATGTGGACATCAGTGTGAAGAACAGAGACCTCCAGGTTGGTGAGTAGATATTTTTTAACGTAATCTGGAGGTTAGTGAACAGGATTAAGGACTGAATTTCACTGCTGCAATGATTAGTTGGGAAACTCTTCTGGGATATATTTTAAGCACTTAAAATTCAAAGTTACTGTAACAATGATGGACACCAGAAAAAGGTGGAACATCCTGCAGATACGTCAACCCCTTCAGTTTGTGTCCAACACCGCCATTCTGTAGAAGTGGGTATTAATTCTTTTTATAGGATTTTCTTTAATAAATATTCATCTTTAAACACATGCTCGTCTTTGTTTGGTCATACTAAAAAAAGTGTTACCAACAGATTCTTCACAAAACCGTTGCTGAACGGTCGTCCACATAGTATCAACCGACATTTAAAGATTTGTTTTCCGATTTGTGAGCAAGTATCTTCGAAAATTTTGTTTTATTCGCAATGGTGGTCAGGCCCAGATAAACGATAACCGGAAACTCTCGACAATCCTCATAATCCAGTGGTTGTCACTTATTTTGGTCTTCAACTGACCGTAATAAAAACCTCAATTTTAGTGACACAGGAACAAGGTTAGGGTTTAAAACTTCGGTCACACACCAAGGATCTACATCGACAGTTCATAATCAAGCTATAACTTGAAGAGTAGATCCACTGATGAATCGTTTCATCGCTATTTAAAGCCTACTATTTGACTCCAGTGTCTGGTATAGTTCAAATTGTTCGAATCAAAGTAGGTCTTTCATCCATCTACAGCCTCTTTCTAAAAGAGTATCTGCAACAGATCCGTTGCACACGTGTGAGCCTGCTCACACGATCAGATCCAATGTGCTTAATGCACGTGCACACTCGTACATTGTTCAGCAGTCGTTCCGTTTCAACACGACCATGCAAACTGGCCGCCTCACGTGCCAGCGTTCGATCTGACCAATAAACATTTCGGGTGTTCGATCGATAAGACGATCGCTACTAACTGTGCGGTGTAGACGTAAATGATTTGGCGTCGACAAGGCCAGAATCACCAGCTGACAGTTAGCTATTTACCTTGACATGTTGATTTATTCATTCATTTAAAATGTGTGGCAAATCTACATCAAAATGAACAAGGCAACAGCATCCAATGGTTATTTTCTGTAATTCTGCATCAGAGGGAATATCATAGACTTTTGTTTGCAGCTGTTGTTTTCAGTGACTGGATAAGACATTTTCTGAGTGATGAGAAAGGTATAAACAGATTATCACATAAGCGATTGCAGCTATCGTATTCCCATGGGTTTTCCATTCAGTCCCTTTCGAAAAGAAGTACTAGACTCGAGTTTCGTCCTTGTTTAGACCTTGATAGTAGTGCTTATCTTTGAGAGGGCCGGGATTAGAATTCCGACCATGCTTTCCTTAGAAAACCGTGTTAACTACTGCATCACTGGCCTCAGATTAGACATGACATAACTCAGCTTTCGTAAATGATTTACGAAAGCTCAGTTACATGCGCTTACGACGAACGGTCAGATTGTTTCATGGCCTCTAGAGGATACACAGTAACTATCCTGTTACCTCCAGTGGATAACCCCACGAATAAGACTACTCTCCAAGTTGAGAACACAGAAATCACTAATCTTGTTAGGCGATGCTTTGATCAGTAGTAAGTAGTGGGTGATTGTAGCCAACATAATCAAACACCACGTACATATAACCACAGCCTTCACATTTCCCATCGGTCCTCTGACATGTCTCACCTTCGCTTTTGTTAGAGCTCATCAGTAGTACATATCGTTGTCACTGCCAGGGATTTGGACTCTGGCTAGACTTTCATTAGCCAAACGTGATGACGACTGCACCACTGACCTCGTGGCCTTGACAGGGGTATGCACTACTGGCGATCTCTGACAGGAGCTAAACCTGAACGCCGTACATCTTTTCGACACGGACCGGTTGAAAGGTCTACAGAAATGTGACCAGCTACAACTATGTATGAGTTTATGTAGTTTCTATTAACCAGGCTTCCGTACCGATTACCTGTAATTAATTTAGGTTGGGTGATCAAATAACGTGAGAATGAATTGGATTGCCTGACGAGGTAACATGAAAATGATCCAAACACAAATAATACAAAATGTGCCTTTTTCTATTATTTCTGAAAAATGTCCGTTATCACGAATGGAAATTCGCGTGTAAGTATAACATACTTCTGTTTTCAGCGCTTCCCCACAAAGCTATTCCTGTTTTTAATAGATATAGCAGTGAGAACTATCCGAGCGCTGCTACTAGTCTGACGTCTGTTGCTGTTTTCAGTCATCTGTGCGACCAACGCTTAGTCATGATAGCTGCGGTGTTGGAACGAATTGTTTTTGTGCACAAACTGTGTCATCTTTTCAGTCGACGGGATAGTTGTACTGAAGTTATAAACAGACCCAATTCAAAGATGGTCAGCGTCCCGTGGCAACTCACTCGACACACTTATCCTGCTGTTTCCGGGTGAATTAAGCATGTGGGGTAGAAGCGACCCATGAATTGATGAATGTTCTTTTACTTCATTTTATAGCGATTTGAACCTCACCCACCCAAACTTCACCGTATCTTATAAGATGGCGGTTAATAAATGTTTTTCACTCCTACGCACTCTCATAACTAGACGTCATGATGAAACATTGCAATGATCTGTTTATCGAAAGACAACATGGAGCGGGCAATATTTACAATTCAAGAGGTTCGCACCTATCGACTGTAAACGGGGGTTAGTGTGAAAATTATTTCACACAGGATTTCACCAGGATATGCATTGAAGATGGACTGGATGGACTCGTTAAAAAATGTTGGTGGATAATTACTATCTAGAAAATTTCGTGGACATCCATATTAAGGAATAGGAAGGAACCAAGGGTGGCGAGCTACAGTGTCAGGAAAAAGAATATATTTCTACAAATCCAATTCATAGGTGACCACCTGACCAAAAACATTAGTCACAAAGTGACTTCGGTTTTGCAACGCACTTACCAAGCTACCAGACTGTGCATTCTGTTAAGTGCTAGGAGTTTGGCTTTCCATAGCGGTGATACACACTCAGCCGATCAGTCTGTCTCTCACGTAATATATCAGCTCACTTGCAGCTGCAATGACGTCTGTGTAAGCGGAACAGATCGATACTTTTGTAACCGTATAGGGTAGTGAATTCTTAAGTGTTTGTCAACTGCGAAGCAAAAAAGAACTGCTGACTGCAACAAGCTCGAAGAACTCAGTTTCATCGATTGTCAAACACATCTTAGCAGCCAATCACCTAGTTGATCCTGTTACATCGCTCAAGATATTGTTACTTAGTCGTAACCGGAAACTGTTGGCGATTAATGAAGCAATGCTAATCAGAAAACATCGGCCGGTTTCGTGTGCACAGAAGGCGCTGACGCAATCAACCTCCTTGCCATGGGATTAAGTGCATTGTTAGCGCGCAAAAGATCAAGACAATGTGGTTGGTACGTTTGAGTGTTGTTGTTATGTGCAGTTTGTATGAAAAATGCCGGTTTTACTTCAGAGACCGATGAGATTAAGTCGGAATGTCAGCATTTCACGACAAGTCTTTTCTCTGTTTTGAATAGATTTAATCTACATCACTAACGTGGCATAATCAAGCTTCGCCTCAAAAATAACAGTTATCGATGTTCTTAATGGTGGTCATATTCATGTCTTGTCATTCTGACAGTCTAATTTACCGAAAATTGGAAGTGAACGTCATACATGCAATCGGTTAACCACCGTTGTAACTCTTCCGTCGGTGATCTTATGCTCATGCAATTACTTTCCAGATAGTCGTAAGTAAACTCATTTGTCTTCCTGAGCGGAATATTAGTAAATAGAGGAGATACATCAAGGCAGCATGTGCAATAGCTCCTTTACGGTTTCAACAAATTTGGATGTCTGCATTTTTCAGCTTCTTGCATCTTAGTGATTTTGATGGAGCCTTTTCTGCAGTTCCCTTGTTATTCCTTTCGCTGTCAGTCCTTAAAAACTTGGTTCTGTTTTCAGACAGTGAATTCACTTTGCCTATTTGATCTGCTTTGTTGTGAATAAGACTTCCTGCTCCTTGGTTAGGAATGGAGATTACGACGATTTTGATGAGTATGTAAAGTTTGCCTTATCCCATAGAGAATGCACTAATGTAGAGAAAAGGCGTCCAATAAGGCACATTCTTTATTGTCCAACTCGCTGGTTACCATGCTACGCGCGCGCTCGCGTTTAGGAATCAGAATTCCAGTCTACAACGTCCACCGGTTTCCGCCAACACGTCGTGTGCACTTCTGCCCGGTTTATGTGTGTGATCGGCGCCTTCTATCCGGGGGTTTTCCACCTGCTATTCCTCGTCCGTTGGTTCGATTTCGTTGAGCGATGGCTCGTCCGGTCACTCGTGTTCTCCACCATCTATCCACTGTGGGCTTTAACCGTATTCTACGATAGTGATGAGATATTCTTCAAAGTGTTGGAATAATCGTGCCCCCTGTCTGGTAGTTCATTCCACTTTGCCTGCCATGTCTCGCCTGTTGGTCCCATCCAGTTGAGCGATGACAAATCTGGTCGCCCATGCTGTCCCCGACCCGATCGCTGTGGGCTTTTAGATATAACCCCCACTGTATTGAGGTAATCCTCCGAGATTTGGAATACTCGCACCTCAAGGCTGATAATCCATCACACTAGTACTGTGAGCCAAGAACGCAGATGGCATGAAGACTATTTATTCAGGAAAGCAACAAATGGATTATTCGTTTCAACAAGACAACAAACAAAAACGCTCATCTACTTACGGTACTGAGCGCAGACGATCACGTTTGCCGCAGACGTCAATGCTCAGTTCTTTTACGTCCTCTTGCGTACCAAGAACCATTTCATGCGATGCTGCACTCCGGTGTTTCTTCCTGCGATTACTTCAATGCTCTGACCCCCCACTACAGAATAGCAGTGGAATGAGTAGTATAGGAAGATCGCTTCTCCTTATCGCACTAGTACATGATGTGTACATTAAGTTTACATTCAGTGTAAAGGGCCAACACTAATTGATGAGTGTATATTATGACGTTTCAAATTCACTCTGTGATCTGTTATCACCCAAAGTGAGGATGGAAAAATTTCAGTTGGCCTACCGACTCATCAGTGCGTTTGTCTGTCTATCGCTGATCTTTGTCCTATGACCAATGGGGTGTGGTAAAGATCGAGGTCAGTGTGCTTGTTAAAAGCACTGTGAAAGAAGATAGAATCACGCACTAGTCATTTATGCTTTCCCTTCGCTAACTCGATCACCTTGACTTCTACCAGTTTCACCTTGTGACCTGTGGTTGCGTAGTGTTGCCAAAACTGTGAAGTCCGGTCTGCCAGTCTCAGCTCTATGTGATGTTCGCGTCAACGTATCTTCAACTCTTTACCAGTTTTACCCACGTAAGCTTGATCACAATCTTGGCGGGGAGAAGAGTATATTAAGTTGGCTTGTTCACGTGCTTCTACCGGACCTTTGATTTCACAAAGCTTATTTCGAAGGCTGTTTACTGGTCTGTGGGCAACTTTGACTCCAGATTTCCCCGTAATGTGCTCATTTGCCTCGAAGATTCCGTTTATGTAAAACAAGATGATCAACTTCTCTCTCGTGTAGTTAGAAACAACATTTGTTCATTTTCTGGTGCACTAGTTTGTGAATGACCTGGAGTAGCTGTTTAACGTGAATAGCTTGCGGAGGTGTTCCCTTCCTCTTATTTGTAATAAAAGCATACCGCATTGGGTGGCTACTAGACAAAATAGGATTCACACACAATTCTTTTTCTGTGATAGATTTGTTGGTATGGTATTGATGTTTGTTGATTTGTGATATATAGTGGTCTATATGACTCATTCGGATTACCTCAACAGTAACAGATTCAGGAATGGTCCTGATGGGTTGGTTTCTACTTATGTGGTGATCTGAAGTTCCTGTAGTACCTTATTAATGGTCATATGGAAATTGTCGATCACCACACGCTAGTAACAAAAGTGTCATCCAACTATCTCAGCCCCAATTTTAGACGGCACTCCTGGAATGTAGTTCTGTTAGGGAATTGCATAACGATATCGCCAAACGGTCCTGATAGTGGTGATCCCATTGTTGTTCGTTTTTGTTATTATTATTACTATTGTTATTGTTATTGTTGTTGTTGTTGCTGTTGTTGTTGTTGTTGTTGTTGTTGATGATGATGATGTTGATATACCGTAAGTGGTTTCTGTGCAAAACTGTGCCAGATCTATGACGTCGGCTATGGACAGCCTGATGTGCTCCTGTCACTGCACACTGTGCCGCAAGACGTCAGCCTTTGTATTTAGCGTTAGTTTGTTCGGTATACAAGTGAACAGCCTCAAACGTCGAACGACACTACTACTTACAATCTCTGTTCTTCTTCCAACTTCAGATCTCGTAGCTTGTTGGGGAAGTCGAGGGCAGAGTGTATACTCGAAGGACTATATCTGAATGTAGGGTGAATTAACATGTAAAGGAATCTTGTTGATTTACAGGCTGGAGCTCCCCAGGTTAAAACGATCGGCCTCAAGCGTGTATCTTTGTGAATTTCAGGCGGCCTGTAGGATCCCGTCGTGAGATTCTTGGTAGGTTAACGTTATTTCAGGGTGCTGTCTGATATCTGAGGATCATCATCATCATCATCATCATAGACAGCAATACACGTAGCAATGTCTGAGGACCAGTAGTATAAATACATATATATATATATAATGTACTGGTGTATTCTATGTAGGATTAGGTAAACTTTATACAATCAGCCCCTTAATTTCTCCTAACTCTCAACCAAAAAGTGTTATACTTGTTGAAGAAAGTTATTGGGACCGTGTGATGAGGAGGAGCGACCGCGCCATACTACTCACACAACTACCATTCTGTAGTGGGGGGTCAGAGCATAGATTCTGGCACTGAAGTAATCACAGGATAAAACATCGGAGTGCAGCATCGCGTGGAATGGTTCTTGGCACGTAAGAGAACGCAAAAGAACTGAGCATTGACGTCTGTGGCAAAGGTGACCGTCTGCGCCCAGTACCGTATGCAAATGAGTGTTTTTGTCTGTTGTCCTGTTTAAACGCTTACTACATGTGTTGTTGTTCACCTGAATAAATAATCCTTATGCCATCTGCGTTCTTGGCTCGCACCGACCGTTCGAAAGTAGTATCGTTTCACTGAACTTGGGCATGGACCAAATGCCTTTGCGGTTTCACCACAGCATAACTATCGGACTTTATTTTGTAACACCGGAGCTAATGGAAATTCAGAGCTACCAAACATTTAATGGCTATATTTTTATTATGATTGTATCAGTTGTGTTGGCAACGAAATAACCAGCCACCAGGCATATAGTTTGCGAGCACGATTCCATTTCAAATTGTAACTGATCACAATTGTGGAAAAGCAAACCATTATTGAGCAGTTACACGAAATATCGAGTTAACCGGAAGATTTGGAGGTAATGATGTGCGAAAAATAAATGGTTATTCATGGCTCATATAAGTTGACATTTTCGGCATGTCGACATGTGTGTATTTTTAGAGCAGGATCTAAAAACTTGCTTTTCTGTCTATAACTGGTGATTTCAGCCCAAGTATGGCCGCAACGAACGGTACCTTCTGGTTGCGTATTCTGTTACAACTTGGTACTCACGGAAAATGATTTAACCAACATGAAGTTTTCCATACAGGTTGCCAACAGACTTCATTTGCAGATGGGCAAACAGAACATTTGATGTTGACCTACCGCCATTGTTGAACAGCAACTTAACCGCCCAGGTATAGTGTAAATTTACGTCTACAACGTTTAGTACCTGTTGGTCCTGCTCACTGATCAACGCGCAATGAGCACCCAGAGAAATCCTGAGAGAAGCACAGACTACAAATAATTTTGAGGAAAAAGAATCGCCTACATTTAGTATCGGTCGAATGAATCATGGACAGCGTGGTATTAATCAAAGCGCTATGAGACGCAAACGTCTCCAGGCGGTAGACAGGAGCGATGCAGCTTAAGGGTGTCAGCAAACCAGCTTTGGACATGCACAACTTATCTGTGGTAAGCTTCGGAAATTTGTAGAAGCAGCATGCGAATTTTGTTCAGTTTAAGCATTAGAACATCACGCAACAGTGTATGGATCATTTAGAATGGATATCACCCAAAACTGATCGCATTCCCATAAACTTTCCAGTCGGCCACTTCCGAAAAGAATCAGCAAGCTCGACTTTCGCTCTCACTAGAGCTCGTCAGTAGTACATATCTTTGCAACTGCCGGGACTATAACTCCAGCCACGCTTTCACGGGGCAACCGTGTCGACCACTGCGCCACCGACCTCACGTTAAGCACGACCGAATAATCATATACGAACGCTGAACCACATTCACTGGCGGGGAATGCTTAGTTTGCCCGATCGATTCGAGAGGAGACACAGTAACTGTCCTGTTACCTCCTATCGATGACCCTCGACTAGGACTTCTGTCCAAGTCGAAATCACAGTTAACGTGACAGTTACTGTGTCTCCTCTCAAGGCGTTCGGGCAATCTAAGCATTTTTCGCGAGCTACCCAGCGATGACCGGCTCAACCTTCCTAGTCTTATTCCTTGGGGGTTACACCAAACACGGAGTTCGCGAGTGAAACTGCAAGTGGTACAGCGCAAGCCATTTGCGATGACGTTCGTATGCAGGTGTCCCTTGATTTCCATCAGTGTAGCAGCCTAATCCTGATGTGGATGTTGTTAACTATATGTTCTGTCGTAGTCAAATCGCTTTGATCAGAATGATTCACACTTCTTGGCAGATGGCCGTTAAAGAATAACATAGATTGATCGGCAGCTCAATGTTGAGAAACAACATGCAACCTTGGATCGGATTGGATAAGGGCGTTTTTTGCACCAATCGATAACTAACGGGAGATTGTGTCAGTTAAGGAGAATCTTAAAAATTGAGAGAATATTCAGTTGAGGGAGGTTATATCGTTTTGCTTCATTAGAATCAAAGTTAATTTGGTGCTGCACGATATTTGTTCACATGTTTCAGAAAACTGTTCGCAACATACCTTAACCACCGAAGTCACTTGACGATTGGTTTTGTGCCAAACTACACATCTGTACAAAGGTCAAAATCTCTCTTGGAACTTGATAACCGATGCATCCCGTGACATGGTAGAATTAGAAATCACCCATTTTCACTTTGGACTAAGATGACCACTTGTCCAATCCTGGAATATCGATTACGCAGGGCGATGCATTCATTCGAACATATGTGAGCTCCTTTACTAACGTCTCACGTGATGGCCCGTGCAAAGGGCGTTCGGCTCACGAGCCATGTACGTGCACGTAGTTAACGAATGAAAGGATGGCGCAACTAGGATTAGTCTTCTGTTACTTACCGGGTTCATTGAAACTACTTTCACTGTTAACTCCTTCAGCATAAACGGGCATCACAACTTCCTGACATTATGGCTGATAATGAGCGCGCGACAGACGAAATACATCAAAATAATTTGCAAACTAACGCGTTATCGTAGGCTAAATCTGGGGGTGTTGTTTTGTGATGGTGACATGTTAATGATGGGTTCTCATAAACAAAACATCTGCTTTTCATTGTTCTCGATAAATTTTTTTAATCTCACAAACGTATTTATTATTGAATTTTGCTTTATCATGTTGTTTTTTATTGTTCTTTCTGTTGAGTTGAGCAGAGTCTCATTCACAAACCTATTTATTTGGAAACATTAACTCAAGCATCTTTCTGATTAAAGTGGATATATATTTAGGTGACTCGTTAACTGTGTTGATTCCAGTCATTTCCACGATGGTGATGAATTTGTTCACGGGTTTTGCTTTGATACGGTCAACACAACTCACAATGTGGTCATTAAATGTACATGTCAGGACAACACTGTACAATCCTTAAGTCTTCTATGTTAATGCGCTTCTGTTCAGAGAGAGAGAGAGAGAGAGCGAGAGAGAGAGAGAAAGTTTTAGCCATCCATACCTCATACGGTAACCCTGAAAAAACACAACAGTCATTTAGAGAATGACTGTTCAGTAGTCGATCTCGTCATGTTTTTCTGATTGGTTTTTTCTTCGTTGTGTTGAAACCTCCTACCTTATCAACTCTGGCGATGTCACAGGTTGCGTGTTCATTGGTTTAATGCCCACTAAGTTAGAAGGGGAACCACAATTTCATGCTATTGTTGTTATTATCATTGAGAGGAACTGTCTTGTGCTCCTTCGAAGTTGACAAGCTGTTGTAGCTGTGTGCCATGTGTTAACCTGGAAAAGTCTTTTTAGTAACACTTACAACATCGAATTGTGTTACTGGTCCTGAACAAGCGAATATTTCGTCAGTGGACACCACGATTTTGCAAAGCAGTGAACAGCAACAGGATTACCGTTAGGTAGTACGGGATTTAGTTCTGCCAAGGAAATCCCATGAACACTGATCGTTGATTTACATTGAATGACACTCTCATGATCACAGTCTTCGAATTCAGATAGACTTTTCGTTCAGTCTCTTTGGTAAGAAGCACTAGACTTGAGTTTCACTCCCAACAGAGTTCGTAAATAGTCCACGTCCTTTTTACGACCGGGTTTAACATCCGGGCTACGCTTTTACGAGACAACCATCTCAGCCACTGCACTAGTGAATTCATATTAAACACGACTGTCTCATCATATGCAAACGCCCAACCAAGTTAGCTCAGGTTGTTCGATCACTTCCGGCGGAGACACAATAAGTGTCCTTTCAACTGTAGTGGATGATCTCCTGATTTGAACTCAACACGAAGTTTAAAGTACACTGTTTTGATTACTAATGCACAGTAGAGAACTAGGTTGAAATAAATTGAACATTTCATAATCGGCTGCAAATTTCACATTCACGTAAACCTCTCAGTCTGTGTGAAGTAGTGTTCGTCTGGTTCTGCATACGAGTAGCACGGACAGCAAACGTTTCTTTAACGTTCATTGTGATACTTTTCGAAAGAGTTTGACTAGAATGTCTTCCTCAACGTAAACTTTGAAATCAGTTTTGGGTGTTGTCCAATTTAATCCAGACTGCGTTGATGGTTGAATAATATCAGAATGTTATGGACAAGTGAGTACGTGCCGGACCTTCAACCATTAACAATTTAAAACACCTTTCTTGAAGCGCAGCCGAAACGCGGTCCCAAAAGGTTTCGAACCAGAGAACGCAGTGGGGTTTAGAAACAAACCGTATATTTCAAACAATGTTTGGAAATGTGATAAGCAGTTAGCTCTAGCCTAGTCTGGGACCAACAACAACAACCAAGAGGAGGAAGAAAAGAAGTGCGAGTTGGGCTACAGCTTACTCGGTGGTAGTCGAGAGCGCTCTAAGCGAAAAGTGCGTGGAACCTTCGAGTGCGTTGAACAACGGTCGAAAAGGTATATGTTGAACGACCTTCAAGAATGGAATAACAGATGAGTCGTTATGGCAAGAGCAAGCATTCGCTGCGTGCAATTGGTTGCACGACTAAAAAAGTGACACTGAGTTTATATCAAGCCTCCTATGACAGGCGTACATAGAATCATACGTACAGAACAAACAAGCGGAAAACACGGTTGCAACCGGGATCTCTTGAAGAGCCACACGATCGCTGGTCACTACAAGGATATTCCTATGGGGAGCTTCGAAAGTTTTAAATTTTCGCCCAATGACTCATGTTTGTCTCATCAGTGATAAAACAACATTATTCGGAAAGTACTGGCTTAGATCATTGCCAGATTGTCTACTTGAACAATCGCTAATCATTACAATGAAGTGTATTGGGAACCTTCATATGATGAGGACAAAATAGAATTGTGCTTATTTTCATAGCTGGAAAAACTCAAATAAAACAAAGTATCTGCATTTATTTTGTTTAATTTACATTTACCCTGAAAGTTAAGAATACCGATGGAATTTGTTTCCACGCAATTTGAGCCGGTCGTTTTTTATAGCCTTCTAACCTCCATTGGTTACCTTGAAAATGATTGAATAATTTATGGCTTCTTTCTGAATACAAATTACTCAACATATCGTAGAAAGTGTAATTAGATTAAGTATTCGATGAATTTCTGATGTGCACAGTGAAAACACAACTGCTATCATCTTAATACGGCTAATGCTGTTATGAGGATGAGCGATCGCGCCATACTACTCACACAACTGCTATTCACTAGCGGGACCAGAGCATATATTTTGACATAGAAGTAGCCGCAGGAAACATACAGGAAGAAACATCGAAGTGCAGCATCGCATGAAGTAATTCTTGTCACGTAAGAGAACGTAAAAGGACTGAGCATTGACGCCTGTGGCAAACGTGACCGTCTGTGCCCAGTACTGTATGCAAATGAGTGTTTTATTCTGTTGTCTTGTTTAAACGCTTACCATATGTGTTGCTTTCCTGAACAAATAATCTTTATACCATCCGCGTTGTTGACTTACAACAATGTTATTGATCGCCTTCTGGAAATGGAAAGTTTCAAGGAAAGTTATTCTTCTTCACAAATCACCGGTTGTATCTAACTGTTCTTATGAGGAAATTTGTTCTTCATTACAAGTCATGGGTTTCATTTAATCGTCCCGATGATCCTTGCTGAAAATCCAGGTCTTCCCCAGTTAATTGATATAAACGTGAGTGAGCACCCTTGTGTGTACATATGGGGCGAAAATCCTCCTTGTTCCCAAATCAAACAGGATATACGGATAAACGGTAGAGATGTGGTTAATCAGTCTGCCATGGACAACTCAGTGTGTACGTATAAAATGGAGTGTCATACATAAGATCAAATTATTAGATAGCGTACGATAGATGCGTGTAAATTGCACGACGGATGCGTCACATACTTCGTTAATGAGTCGAAAAAAAAACAGAAAGACGAAGGTCTGAACAACATTTATTAGACAACACACCCCTTTTATAGAGAAACAATATTTTCTGCATTAACGGGTGGTATGAGATAGTAGCCATGTTGTTTTTTGATTGACCGGTTCGTAATTGCTCGCTGTTGCCTAGCTTTAAGCAGTTTGGTTGATAACATCCAACGCACATTCAGACAAACCGTTTCAATCGTTAACTCTTACAAACAAACTCAATGTAGCGACTGATTTAAGTTTCGATTAGCGTCGCCGATCCATTTAATTTTACCATCCAACGACTTGAGCGTGGGTTTCGACTGAATACACCTTCCCCAATGGGGAAACCGCTCCGGTTCAGTTCTTGCACAGTATGCATATCCACTTTTCTCCTCTGCACGGAGTCATCCATAAAAATGTGGATAACTGAGACTAGATGCACCCATCCACAAGATCGAACTCAACAAAAATTCTCCCCATGTGCGGCGTCTCAAAAGCCCAGTTATTCTTCCTTTCTTACGCCTCTCTGTTAGGAATTATACACGTGAAACTGTCACATCGAAACACCATATTGTGGTGGACTGTCAGGCAGGAGGTGCGAGTATTCCAACTCTCGGAGCATTACCTCAACGCAATAGGAGTTGCGTTCAAAAACCCACAGCGGACGGATTGAGGACGACATGGGCGACCGGAGGAGTCATCACTCGACCAGATCGGATCAACGGGCGAGACATGGTAAGCAACAAAGGATGGATGACCAAACCAAAGGCGTGATTATTCCAACACTCGCAGGAATATCTCGATACGGCCGTGGAGCACGGTCAGAGCCTACAGTGGATAGATGGTGGAGAACACGAGTGACCGTACGAGCCATCGCTCAACGAAATCGAACCAACGGACGAGGAATAGCAGGTGGAAGACCCCCGGATAGAAGGGGCCGAACACACAAAAAAAACCGGGCAAAAATGCACACGATGTGTTAGCGGAAATCGGTGGATGTTGTAGGCTGGAATTCTGATTCCTAAACGGGAGCGCACGTGTGGCATGGTAACCAGCGAGTTGGACAATAAAGAATGTGCTTTATTGGACGTCTTTTCGCTACAATATGTTCTCAAACTTCGTTAAAATGCATGTAAGAGTGCCAAATGGTCGCTAAATTCATCCATACGGCTCCCACTTAATTGACTTCGGAAGTCAAGCCTTTACGGGAACGTCTGAAACCTTTATGTTTCGCCAAACATACTGTCCAGGTAAGTACAGTTTTCTAGTCAATAGGTAATGTTTATCCAACCGTTATGCATGTAACGTGCCGATCTCAGGCCAAAATCGGTGATCGTCGACACTAGAAGTGCACTAATCCCCAACCTCTTGCGAAATTTTAGGTGTGCCCTCATAAACTTTAGATCCTCTTCCTTGAGATGCACTTCTTCTTCTTCTTCTTTATGGAGCCTGTACCTCATAACCAAATTTCACACAAGTGGACATCCAGTTATGGTTGGGGCAAGGTTAAGGAGCTTGGATACACACTCCTTCTCCGGTTGGGCTGCCACCATCCCTACAGCTATCTATGGGTATGTTCCCTGCTTAGCTGTAGGGGCCCCAAGCATACCACAATCAGATGAAACGGTAGAAAATTCATCATTCTCATCCACGTCCCCTGTGAAGATCGAAGAAATCTTCGGAAGAAAAGACACAGACAAAGAATGAACTGAGGCAGAAATAATAGGAACATTTAAAGATGTTCCGATGTCATCGTTACTGTGATCACTTGAGATCAGCGGTCAATTGTTGAAGATAGGAAACAGGATTATTCTCCGCAGACAGAGACACAGCAGGCAAGCCCAACGATACATTTGCCGTCGGGGAAGCTTCGGGCGACCAGTAACCAGCAGGACGTCTCCGTGCGTCACGTGTCAATTTCAATCCGCTCGGTCATTGTAATTGGGAACCGATAAAGTTCAACCAATTGGCAGGCAGATTAGATCTCCACGAAAACAGATATATCAAGAACTGTTAACCTCGGACGTGTGGTGATTGTTCAAGCAACGTCTACGGATAGGCTGGATCTAGAATAGTCGTGTCTGCAAGCAGCAAGAGTCTGTAAATTCTGGGCCGGCTGACCAACCGACTCGGATCCAAAAAGGAAGGACAGTCGCATTGACCAGTTTCTTGTTAATAAGGTGCTGAAGCACAAGAAAATTATCACAAACTAAATACAAGACAACAACGTTAACCGAGTAACCTTGTGACTTTCACATGGGATACAGGTCCTCGTCTATTCGCGAAAACCTGTGTTGATACTAGGCCACACGAAACGACCGGACATTAGTTTTGCAGGTCTGATAAGTCTCGAAGGACGGTAAGAACAGGTTAGTGGTACAAATAGTCTGGAGAGACTTTGGGAAAATTCACGAACAATCGTAAACTGGGAATTACGAGGGCAAGTCATTCGGAGTTTGAGCACGGAAAATTATTCCACACGTTTTGGTAACTCAGACTCATCTTTTTGTGCCTCAGCTACCATGAAAAAGTCGTTCGCAGTGGTTGCGCAAAATGGCGCAAGTCTAGGGTACGGACAAGGCATCTGTTATCACAATGGGTGAAACAGGTTTGAGACGACTGGGATTAAACAACCGAGAAACAGCATCTAACTGACGATTTTCTCCGATGAATACGTCACACAACCCACAGGCCGTACGTATATTAGTGTCTTATGGTCTGTGTATTTACAAAACTTTCCGCCTTCTACTGAATGCACAGATGCTTACTAGCAAGAAATATGACTAGTGACTCTCTACAAATGATGCCATTTCGTATCTTGGCGAATAACTGAAATGTTCATTGTACGTGCTGATATGGGAGGGATCCAGCCGCAGATTTGAAAATGTCTGTAGACTTGACGATAATTGGACTGAGTTGTATGTGGTTCAGAACGGTAACATTAGTAAGAACCTGTTGACTTACTCGGAAGCTTCTGGTAATTGCTTGTCCAGCACCAGTTTAGCACCGGCATAAGAGGCTGGTTACAGGAAGCGTGGTGAAAACACTGTCGGCAGTGAGGCGTCGTTAAAAATTTACCATTCCGTCGAAGTCGTCTTATAGAGGGTGGGGGTAGAAAACCAGTAATTGTATGCCTCGTCAATCGCTGTGGTAGATACCACAAAACTAAATATTGTGACCCAGGAAATTTCTGCTCTACTGTCAGAAGGAACTGCGGGTGGGATTTAAGACAATACCATAGCCGAATAAACAGGTAAATCAACAGTTCCGATTGACCGTTTCTTGCCACCAATATATAATCAAGATATGCGAAAACAAAATGAGAATCGTTGAATAGGATTATTAAACCGCCGAAATATTGGAACTGCCTTTTGTAAGGCAAACGGAGCGCAAGTGAACGTTACTGTTTCATTAGGTGGTTGATTTCGGTTTACCTATCTTGATCACCACGGATGAAGGAGCGTAGTTCCAGTGTAACTTCTGTGATTTGAAGCGTACGTTTATGAACGTCTCAAAACGACTGCACTTTCTGATTGGTCCCGTCGAGCGTTTCCATGACAGCTGAAAGCGTCGTTATCTACCAGAAACTCTTTCCGCTTACTTTTGTGAAGATCAGGTCAGCTGTGAAGGAGGATCATGCTATCATGCGCTGCCGAACTAGTGTACGGGTTAACTCTGCAACTACCCGGTGAATTTTCCTAACAGTCACCTCACCCAATTGACCTACCGAACCACGTTTAAGACCTTCGGAAACCTATGGGTCATCTTAGTTCGATCTCCGCAAAGAAACACGTATGTTTCGGTTGTGTTCTCTATGAGTTACATAAGTGTACACACGTATTCCTTCGGTGCGGTCTAATAAAACAGTCAATGTAACCTCCCTACTCCAGAACATTGAGTGTGCACATTGAATGTACCACAGTAGGGAGGTATCACCATAGGAAAAGTAGTTCGCTACTGATCGAGCTTTTTTTTCACTTGCAGCTATAAAGACTTCTTTCGACTCCTTTTATTGTTCGTTTAATAGGTGGTTTCCTACTTAGTGACTGTCTCGCTGTTATCGCCAACCAGTTTATCTTGTCATCCGAAAGTTTGTAACGAATCGTGGTGTCACTAGTGTAGCGTTCCGTACAGTATTCTGTACTTCATAATTTTCATTGTTCTTCACAGTTTTCACTTTCCTCAAACTTACATGTACATTCGATGTTTAAACCTGTAGAGATTTTTTTTTATTTTGTTTGCAAACGATGTTTCCTTTCTGTACAACAACCTTTTGTATCATCTTTACATGTTGTTCAAATTGATACAAATGACCTTGCAATATACTACAAATTTTGCGCACGTCGGTCTGCTCTTCTCTTCGTTGCGCAGTCGTTTGACGATACTACAAGGATCTATCATCCAATTTTTTTAGCTCCGTTGTACCACGAACATCGTCGCATCCCGGATCGCACTTCAGCAGTCCACGGCAACTCTGTGGTATCACCCACTTCCGGATACTGGTAATTTGGAATAATGTGGTAGTCATCTCGAACACTCGTGAACACTTTTCTGTGAGTCAAACCTTTTTGATTACATAACTTGTTGGAACTTTGTAACTATTTTTGTCTCATTCGTTCATTTCGTTATAATCGATAGCCTAGTGAGTTGCACTCGCATTTAACTAATCTGTTCAGTAACTCATCTTAACCATCACAAACCATTTGAGTCAAACGAATCAATACAACAAAACTTATCTTCAGGGTCGCGAGCCTTGCGGTCTCTCTACGTTTCGTTTCGCTTGTTTATGGATTCTTGGGGGAATGAAAGGCTAACGGAATCAACTGTATATTTCAGCACATCTCCGTATTTATCTGTCATCAAAATTATCTCCATTGTGACCTCAGAATTACTTGAGGGCAACACGACAGATCGTATCCATTGGATACTTCATTCGATGTAGTGGAACTCTTTATCAACGTAAATTTAGGAACTATTGTGAGTCAGTTGCTTTAATTTTCAACGTCTTTTGGTCTCGTATTCACACTACACTAGCATTGAATTTGATCTTGTCTACCAGTGTGAACATAAAATGATTACCGAAGGTAACTCTGTTACCAATTTCTATCATTTGATCCTCCTATACTTTGTTGCCTATCTCATTCTCAGCGGGATGATGGCACAATAAAAACTATAACTTGATCGCGGATATATTTGCGGTCCTTTCGAATAATCAGCTGTTGAACTATTATCTCCGTGGTTGAAGCAATATTGAAGGGAATCTTTTCCTTCTGCCGCGATAAGTTGGGATCCTTAGAGCATGTTGGTGAAAAAATATGGACATCAGCCGGATAATTGCCTCAGCTGAACTAAACTGACGTGAGTTTGAGGGACGCGGGTAAGTCGAAATTTCAATCAAATTTCCTAGTTGTCGTTGACTGTCAAGGTAGTTATCCTTGTGGAATGTGTGAGCATCGTCTTGTGATCAACAGAAAGCTGTGGCCATACCCCGTTTACGCTTATCCTCTTCCTGTTAGTCGTTCTTCTATTAGAAACCTTCCCGGTATCAGTTGTAAGCCTTATTCGCAATGGCTGACCCAGCCATTCGAATTACGTGCGCAACAACTGTTCTTCTGACGAAAGTCAATTTCGATATATTACCAGGCCTTAATATGGTATTCATGTGAAAGTTTGTTCATCTGCAGTTCATCCGTCCTCATCTCCTGCTACTGAACTCTTTTTCATATGTGCTCCAGTTTTACTTACGCTTTATCGCTCCATTATTGTGTTGTATTGTGTTGCATTGTGTTGTTGTATTGTGTGTTGTGTGTTGTTGTATTGTGTTGTATTTGACCACCTTCACGTGAACAGTTAGTCTCGGGTTTTGTACATTTATTGGATTCACTATCGAGGTTTTTTTTCTGTTTCCTTCTCTTTGGTACTTAATGTTTTTCCTGTACCCTAAAATTTTATTGGTGACAAGCTTGCCTTTACGACCGTTCTTTTTGGATCAGAATAATTTCCAGAGCGGGCCAAAAAATGAGTGGATGCTAGCTGCATCATAGACACGACTATTCAAAATCCAGTATATCGGTGGACGTCGCGAATGGACTATGCCTATCTCGATTAACCATTAGATATCATTTATCCATATTTTCACTTAGCTTGTTCTCTGTGCATCATAATTTATATGAGTGTGTTTACATACACGTACACACTATTATTTTTCATGGAATAATATACGGCTCTATTAACTATTGTGTAATTCACGTGTCCTTTAATATCCCATACTGAGTTTGTTTTTATTGGCAATGGTATGCATTAGATCCATTAGGGCTGAAATAGCGCAGACGTTTGTCGAAACTACGAATGGTTGCGGTTGTTTCTGGTCCAAAATACCTAACAAACGGCGTGCAGTGTCATGTGTCACAAATGGTGACATTTCGTAGACATTAGCCTAAATAAAGACCAGTGCAAACCATTGGCTTTTTCTGCTGTATATTCACTTTATGGGAGCTGAGGGCAAGTCGACAGACAAAGGACCGTGATACTATCAGCCGGTGAACAAATACAGGTAACCCGTAACTGCATACACTAATTCAAGATTGAAAAAGCTTGCTTGGGTCATCTCAAACAAATAAAAATGCTCTTATTTGGCCTGCTCTATTTGACGCTTCTACGGTTGGTCTCATACAATCAGAAAAGTTGCTTCTATGGACGTTTTTTCATGACGGCTGCAAAAGTCGCAATTCTCCCGGGTGAAGAATTTCAAGTAGAAAAATAGAGTAAGGAACTTAAAAGGGATACTGCAATCATATTCTGCCGCTAGGATGCTAGCTAGACGTCCGTAGCGACAACGACGTACGTTTATGCCGTGAAGAAACGACCCCAATTTCAAAGAGGATCTTCAGAGCAATTTGACAGAATAAGCCAGACACAGCGCCACTGCGTTCTACCGTCTTTTTTTTAATTTTAACCCTTTCTTACCAAGTTGCGCCCAGTAAATATGTCGTAGGATTTCAGGGAACCCAGAACAGTCAGTAGACATAAATCTGTGACTGCGGAGGAGGGCAGCCCCAGTCAAATAAAAGCGTTCATTGAAGAAGGAACTATAATACCGCGAAAAGGAATGATCACAGGTGAGTGAGAAACAGAGTTCACATCACAACCCAAAGTATGGAGGACCGATTGAATGGCGGCATTATGAGAGTCGGTTCTATACTTTGCGATCTTGTCCGTCCAGACAAATTGACTTCGATAATCATCCACTATACTGACGTCAAGCACTGCAGCAGCGCCGTCACGGACCACGATAACATCGGCTTTGA
>LUCH01001997.1:50702-101250 GCA_013368495.1 Paragonimus heterotremus | reverse complement strand
GTTAGAGACGCTATCCGAGATGGCGATGTGTCGCAGTCAATGGCGTACCTGTATTCATACCATTTCTAGTTCTTCCGCTTAGTCTTCTTTTAATAGTGTTCAACCTTCTTAATAACGTTTTCTCCTAGGATATTCCACTTCACTGTTGGGGTGAGCGGCGGCCCGAGCCACAGTACCTTTTGGTCAGGCTCATGGCTGTTATGATGATGATGATGATTAGATATGAAACGAGCGGGTCAAGGTAGGATACGTCAAACTTAACATGGTAAAACATGGATCTTAAGTTCATCAAAGATTACTTCCCACAGCGTACGTGATATACCACAATGAATGACGACAGATTACTCCGTGCTCAGATCAATTGTGTGATTTTTCATGGTTTCATTCCCATCTCTCAGTTTATATATTAACAGGGTTTCAGTAATCTTTGATATCTTCTTCTAAAAGTATACTGATGGCGTTACTGTAGATGTTAGTTTTATCGGCAGTGACCGAGCTTCAATTCTGAAAGCCAGAATAACGAAAACCTTAGAATGATTAAAAATCCGTCGGTTTGTTTTATAAGCTTGAAAGACGAACAGAAACAACCCACCTTTCAACACTAATAGTCCACAGATTAACCACCCTGCAAACACTTAACTTTATTGCCCACTTCAGAGTGTCATTATCTACCGACTTCTCCTGACTAGGACAGGTTACGTATGTTTCGCCACAATCCCGATATTGTCTATTGGTTAAATTATTTTGCTACTCCCTACTTTTTTGTAAAACTATCTGTCGTGAATTGTGTCAGTCCACTGACTTTATTGTTCGTTCGTTAAGTTCACCAAAGTAACAGTTGAATATCTTATCACACTAAGTCATTTGATCAGATACCTCTTTATATTAAGTAGGTTTTCATCTCATTTAAATCGATCACTTTATTCTTTCTGACCATCTTAACGCCTTCTTCTTGTGATCGGTCTAATAAATTTTCCCTCCATGTTTGTTATTCCTATACCTCCTAGTGTTACCACAAAATGTTCTTTGTCCATATACACGCAAACTTTTACCCTGAGGCTTTCATGTCGCGTGCCACTTAAAAAATCGATTAAATATTTATAAGAACGATTCGGTTGCAGTTAATCTTATAAATTTATCTTTTGTTTCACCTTCCTCATTACAGCTTAAACTTATCTCGTGTGAACAGTGTTGATGCTTAAACAGTTTTATCGTTGTTGTTATACATGTACCTTCAGCATCCACATACTGAGTAAGTTTCTTATTAACTTTACGTAAACCTTACAGATGACCGCACTGGAAAAATTGTGGAATGTTTGTTTAACTAAGGACAGTTCACTATATTTAAAGAGGCCAGTCGAAATATCTGTCTGAATATGAAAACGGCAACCTAATATAAGTGGTGTTCAACTACTGTTTTTCAAACCCCTTACTACTTATAGAGAATCAATACATTTTTAAACAATCTAAGTTAGCCTACCGATTACAACCAGACCGGGACCATCAATCGTAGGTGTCTGGCCTCAAAACGATTGGATTGTTCACAAGCCCAAAGAGTTGAAAGTTAGGTATGATATTCAGACAGTGTTTCAGGTGATATTAGAAGCCCGAAGATCGGCGCGATTGCCTCATAAGAAGTAGGGCAAGAGTTCAATATTCGTTTGTGTTGTGGAAGGGCACGGGTGACGAATTCTAACAAGAACAAAACTTGAAACTAGTTCCCTTCCTAAGAAGGGTTGGTCGCAGGTCATTTTCAGTTCAGGTGCAGCAACCAACTGTCACCGGTGCTCACGTGACATCTAAATCCCAAACTACTTATCGGTGAAAGACCTGTGGTTATTCTACCCAGGTAATTAGACAATGACCTTCTTCTGGAATGCCTTTCAGTTATCTATTCAAAGACCTTTTGACCTACTTAGTTCTCTCTCCCCATTGTTTTAATCGTAATAGCAAATAATGCGGGAACTTCAAGAATAATATTAAACTAACAAAATGTAATAAATGACTGTAAATCCACTGAATGTTGCAAATGAGTTACATTTCACTGTGACCTGATAAGTACCGATCACGTGACTAACGTGTGACCTACTTCCCCGATTAGAGCAGCATGTATGTGTGCAGAATCGCTTCTCACGGGGGCTGATTTACGATCATTTATCGATCCGAGGGCGACAGCGATCGACTCGTCTACCAATCGGCAAGCGAGTTATAGTGACACGTGCAGTGTGTCGTTGCCATGACTGTCTAACGTTTACGTAAGACGACTGTTCACATGAGTTTCCACACATGTCCAGAACTCGAACGAGGGATACTATAGCTCTAAAATGCGTATATCAGAAGAAAAAGCTCAAGCTTTGCTCAAGAAATTTCATGCCATGGACAAAAACGCTGACGGAATTTTGTCGGCTGAAGAGGTTTCCTATGTGATTCGGCGATCTGGCTTGACTGAAAAGGATGCGAAAGTGAGTAGTTACATAGTAACGATAAGCAAGAGGTGTGCTTTCCTGCTTAACAGTTCTTATTTTCGTGGCAGATCGATAGAAAACTAGTCATTCATGTTAAGACTTAATCTAATACATATGTGATTATTTTACGAACCGCATTCTATAGTTGGAAACCAGTAGCTCATTCTCAATGATCTTAAAGTGACGTGTGTTACGACTACTGATTCATTAATGGTGTACTCAGATACACGCATAATTATTATGTTCACACCACGAAAAAATTGGACTAATATTTTATCGGAACCTTGGGTTTAATTATAGTGTTCGTTGGTTGTGATCCATAGGATTTTTGTTTGCACCACGTATTAGATATTCAAGTATGAATAAGTGTTCTTTTAATACCTTGACGAAACGCGCTGAATCATCATAGGTAAATATGCCTGCAACGCAACAAGCTTAGTGTAGATTGGTTGGAAATTCTTCCGAAACTAATCCTTTGCTTGCCCGACTTAAACAAAGGTATTTTGGTAATTTTTGTTCCCGTAAACATTACGTATTCATTACATAAGACATGACTAAGGAATTCTGACAGATTCCGACCATCGACGGCACAGCTGTGTTTAAAATTGGCACACCTTCCCTTCTGTAAATAACTGTTTAAATAAATTTGTGTCAATCCGAGCACTCGGTAGGACAAAAATGTGTAGGATAGACTGTGTTAGTCAGTCCGCACATTATATTAATAGAAAATAACGTTTTCTCAGACTTCTACCTTTCACAGATTTCACTGACGAAATATCCCCTTACTCACAACGAATAAAATGACTTTTTCATGTTATTCATTTCTAAGTAGTTGTGTGGGTGTGTGATATTTGACAGCCGTGGGTCAGTGTTCTGATCACCGCTCCTCAGATGACTGCGTACGACATTCATATGTTCGCCCGACCCAACTCGATTTCACAGCGCTTAGCAAAATGACTATCAAAGACCGCCATCCAAAATGTAGAAATCAGGCTGATATACCTGGAATGCACTTCAGCAATGTTATGAAAAAGTGTACCTGGTATACTTTTAGAGCTAGTCATTCGTACACGACGTAATTAGTTCCCTAGTAGTTGGTGACGGCGGTCCAGTCCATGAATCGTGCTCTTTTTGACTGAAGGAAAACACTGGTCATTCCTGATTACACCGTCAACGGCTGAGAACAGAACAGCACGCTGTGATAGTATTCGATCCCAATACTTGCTTCTTCAAATGGCCGATCATCTTATGTTGAGAATGCTCTTGTTTACCGGCGAATCTTTGTAAGGGCGGCAATGTCATATCTTAATAATGGCTATCTGGCTTCACCTAGTTAATTGCCTGACCTAAACCCCACAAATCCAGCCTGGGATCGCCCTGGCCGAGTAATTCATGGAACTGTGGCACTACAAACATTTTAGAAATTTGTTAAGCAAATAAAATTCATACTCACTTTGGAATGAAAAATGCTCATTCAATGAGTGGCATTAATCAAAAGTCACTAAAAAGGATCATTTTGGAGATATCAACAGTGTCTGCTTTATTCCACTTGAGCGTCTAGCTACTGCACAAGTGTGGCTTCGCTAACGTGTGGTTGGCATAAATGGGATAACGCAGTTTGAATACAATGTCTAAACCATACTGGCTGAACGGTGCATTAATTTGTCATTAGTATGTACGGTGGTGAGTTGAACGGTTTAAAAACAGGGAGTTCGTAACATGCATACACTCAAACACTCCTCCACTTTTAAGCACTTCGGTGCATATATGAGCTCACATAGAGAGCACTCTCTCAATTCCCGAAATGTGCCATTCGAATTTATTCTCAATAAAAATCTGTAATCTGCAATACTTACCACTAGCGACAGTATATGAAATACGATTCCACAAATAAGTTATAGTAAAACAAGTGGAGTGTGCCTAATGGTCAAAATCCGTCGGAAGCACACAACCGGTTTCGTGGTTGCAACCATTCATTAGGCATGCGTGCTCGGTGAGCTTCGATCACACGACTTACTGTGAGAAACGCAAATCGAATTGTCCTAGACTAAGACGAAAGCGAGTCCCTGAGTGCGAGGCCACATTACCTGGTTCTTATCACAACGTGGCCAACCCAATGGTGCTTTGGTCTGCGCGGCTTGTTTCATGGCAGTATATGTTGAATAATGTAACACCAACTAATTTGACCATGCTTTATCTTCTCGTCCTACAGTCACAGATATTTTTGTTGTGCAGTCATGCATGAGATCCTTCTCCACTGTATGATGATTGTGTGATCGTCGCAATAAATCTGAGGCACCTGACAGTATATTACTTTTTACAAGGTCCGGAGTAAATTTGGTCTAAGGAGAACGGTTCGAGTATGTCTTACGTGCAAATGTGTGACTATTTCAACAGTTCTGTCAAGGAAACACCCTGCTTCTTGTCCAACACTTCAACTGGACACATTTTATGGGGTGAACTGTTTTCTCTCTTATGAAGAAATACCTTTACAAAGTGAACATGAATACTTTCCCAACATTCCGCACAACCCTTAGAAAATATAATTTTCATTAACAAATACGAACCTCGGAGGTAGCTTACTAAAGCTACAATATCAACTGGGATGTTTGACTTTCAAAGCCCGACTGTGTTTAGCCTGAAACAACCTAGTAAAATCTGTCGTAACTACTTCGCCTGAAATTGAATTTAAGCGCAGACATGATGGACATATCTCGGACATCGAACAGATGTCAGATGAGTTGATCAACAGAATCATTCCGGTGGAGTACATATATTTTTGTTGATAGCCAGTTGGCAAACCGGTTGTTGTATGTTCGGTAAGCAGTAGGTGGGGTTTTCTTCCACTCATTTTCCTCCTAAGTTCCCACTAACAATGTCATCAGTGTCGACTCTCCGAAACTGAAACAATCAATCTTGCTATCTCTTCCAATTACACCATCCAATACAAATTCCGAAATATTTGAGCTTTCGCAGCTTTCCTCAGCTTGTGTAAAGTTGATTCTTATTGAGTGCAATAGTTTATTACGTTATACCTCAAAAATGGTCAGATCGTTTCATTATTAAAAGTTATTTCCGCTGTGAAAAGCTAGACTTGCAGGCAAAATGGTTTCCGGTGGTTGGCGGTAAATAAGATTGTAAAGACATATTGTGTAGTGTACGGGTTATACACGTAATTCTAATGTCTAAACCGGGTATTCTCGTGCAACTTAAGCAAGCCAAAGACCCCACTGTACCAAAAGAACTTAATAAGTTTATTAAGTTCAGTACTCAGCGGGCAGAAGCGGATGTAATCATTCGGCTTTTGGAGCAATACATCGACCGTTTAGAATTTCTGAGGCAATACTGGTCAACCCTAAGATGACATCGCATCAATATTACGGGTAGTTCGTTGCAGTGTCAAGCTTTAAATGAGAAGGACAAGTGAGCCAGTAGAGCAATTAATTTGGAAGCGGAACAGTACAATGCGGCAGGGATATTGGAAGAACTGTTGCACAATGAGATTATCGAATTCGAAACATACGTTCAATAAATCGTGGCCAAAATGTGAGATAAGAGAGAAGCGAAACTGCGTAATCAAGTCAATGCAGTTAAGCCGAAGGCAGAAATTTTGAAAAACCCCGAACGGCACGTGCATAGTTTCTTATCTTTAACACTGGATAAGCCTTCCCTTGAAGTACTATCATTAGGGGCAAAATTTTGCTATCGTATGCGTACGTTTAGACAACTAGATTTACTGACTCACTTTGAGAACATTTATGACCAACCGAGTGATCTTCAGCCATCATTAAATTTGAACGTAGAAATGTTTTATTCCTGGTTAGTCCAACCTTGCTGTCAATACCTTACTCAAAAATCAATAGGTAGGAACTTATTGACCAGGGAGCACTTATCTGCACTTGCAGCTTTAAGACGAAACGAAAAGATCATAATATCCAAGTCTGATAAAGATGCAAAAGTTGTCATTCTCGATAAGGCTGACTGCTTAAGTAAAATGAACTCGTTGCTGGGAGATACAACCAACTTTGTAAGGACAGACGACGAGAATGATGAAACGATAGCTATAGAGTGGGCTTTAACAAAGTCGTTGCGATGTTTGACACAGACGGGACTTATCGATTCAAGTACGTTTTCGAGAGTCAGACCAGTTGGCACTGTTATCCCTAGACTTTACGGCTTGCCTAGGGTTTACAAAAGTGGAAGACCCCTACATGAGTAATTCCCCATATCATGCACCTGTGAAATGGCTAGCTGAGATGTTAGAGCCCGTTAGGAGACAGATATCGGTCCACAGTTTGAATGATTCTTTTGAATTTATTGAAACCTTGAAGCAGCTCAACGTATCAGGAAAAAGAAGATTCCCACTCGATGTAACATCCCTATCAACTAATATCACGCTCAGGGAAACAATTGGGTTTCTAGGCGATTATCTTGAGAACAACCCTATAAACGTGGGATTACGGACAGAAGAACTGCAAAGGTTATTATGCCGTTGCACCTGTAATGTTCATTTTCAATTTTCGGGTAGATTATATCAACAAAAGGACGGGGTAGGAATGGCGTCAGCATTAGAATCATTTATAGCTGATATTTTTACGGCAAAGATTAAAAGTGGTACGCTAGCAACCACGTTTAACTCGTTCACTCTTTACAAACGGTATGTAGATGATATTATTTGTGTAACTGATGAATCAATAAACCCCAGGGAAATACTGGGACGGTTCAGCTCAGCCCATAGGAATATCTATTTATCGATGGAGCCTGAGTCACCCGAAGGTATCTTGTTCCTAGAGGTCTTCCTACCCGTCACTCAGATGAGACGGTACAAAGAAAAGTGCACCGTAAATTAACGTGGAAGGGACAATATACGAACTTTTATAGTTTTATATCATTAAGACAGAAAATTAATCTTATCCGATGTATTATCGAGAGAGCTAAGAAAATATGCTCTAGTGACACTTTAGAAGAGGAAAGACAATTCATATTTAAAGTACTAGCTGAAAATGGCTATCCCGAACAATTTATTCACAGGCATATGTCAAATAGCACAACGTTGAACAATCAGCACACTGTAGAGAAAAAGTCTGTTTATATTTCATTACCTTTTAAGGACGATAATGCCTCAGACAGTATAAGCAACAAAATTAGCGTAGCCTTAAGCGACCTATTTTGCAGCGAAACTGCGTGTTCAGTTTAATTCCACCCCGATTTTGCGCTGTCAGTTGAAAGACACATTGCCTGTTCATGCTGCCTGTTACTGTGTATACCATTTCGTTTGTTCCTGTGGAATGAGCTAGTGTAGGCTGAACGACAAGGCGATTGTCTGAACGCATTCGGGAGCATCATCCGATGTGGATAACTTGGGGCTTGATAAAATCTTGTTCGTTTTCTATCGTTGCGCACCTAATGGAGTCCAACCACTCAATCAATCCCAATGAACCATTTCGTTTTATCTATTGCGCTCCGAGTTCACAATCAAAATACTTATTGTTCCCAGTGACAGTTGGCTCATTTGTAAAGAAGACACTAGTGCGGACAATGGTGGGGTTGCTTGTGTGCGGGTCATCAATTAGGTCGTGGTTTGGGACAATATTTGCACACCCGTCCAAGCTGATGCCCCAGACAGCATGCGTTAATACAAGTCAGCGCAAAGATTATGGCCAAGGCTAGTTAAACTTTTAAGTCAGCCGAACCCAGGATATCAGCGGGAGCGAATAGCTTGTTACCGTTTTATAAACATTTTGTGAAGGATGCAGTGTCACAAATGTAAACAATCAGCTTAGACCTCAGAATGGATGGGAAAATAAAAGCCGGTCACAGTTGTTTGCCATTTTAAACGCAAACCGTGACGTTTACAGCCAGAGTCCTTTGCGCTATACACAGATCAGCACTTGTGTGAAGCATACAGTATATTCACAAGTCACACATTTATGCTCTGCAAGCAGGTAGCATCTTCGTTAGTTGTATCTCTGTTAGTGGCTGTGAGTGTTCCGTTTACCCTTATCAGACAGAAGGTTAATCACATAGTAGAGTTATATGTCTCTCTGAACTGTTGGATTCTAACGTGGCAGGTGTGATGATATGGGCTCTTAATTAATAACCAAAAGCGGACAGCTACCGCTACGAGCCAGGGAGCGTCCTTCGGTGTGAAGATGAAAATTTCTGAATCTGTTGGTGCACTAATTAGTCACACTGGTTTATGTGTAATCTATACAAACCTGATGACTGTAGACGATAAACCTTCGGGAAGGTACGATAATGTGTAACAGAGTGGAGACACTGCAGTCCCCCTGGTTCAAAGCGTTTCAATAAAGAACGCAGCCATGACACAAGGCTGGAAAGGTCATTTAAAAAAAACTGACAAACATCAGGCAGAGACCCAGTAATTCAAGTATACAACTTACATAGTCTTACACCGAAATGATCCCCATCACACGACAGCACGCAGTCTCAAGGCACAACCACTATTATCTGATGTTTTTCTGCGCACAGTTTTGGAAACTCAAGCAGACAAGCTCAGCCAAATTGTCGCTCACTAGATCAGGTTGACTATACTGAAGAAAGAATCTCCGTGATATGGCGTTAGTATTTCGTGATCTCTGATCAAACGAATGAACATCATCAGCTTTCAGTCGTACAGCGTTAAAACCATTTAGAAACAAACAGAACTACATTAGAGGGTATCGTTGTGATCAGTCTGATTACATTAATTTATTCCTGATAAGTAGTTTGACAGATTTGTTAATTTAGAACAGATCCATCTGCGAAAAATCTGGCATGGTGTTTCTGTCGCTGGTTCGCATCCAGCCGAAGTCCAGACTTTTCGCAAATAGATCTCTTCTAACTTATCAAATCCGCCAAACTAGTTTTCAGTAATTCACTGTCAATGCTCATCGGTGGCGTTGGTGGACCCCAGCGTGAACTGATCGAGAAATCCTACCTGGGTAGTCAATCGGCTGGATCATTTGGTGGATTCCATATGACACAGTTGGTTGGGTGGGTAATTAGGTCCAAATATAAAATTTCAGAGCTTCTGGTGTGGCTTCTTATCTCAGCTGGTAGAGCGCTCGCCGCGTTTGGGCATGGTGTTTCTGTCGCTGGTTCGAATCCAGCCGAGGTCCAGATTTTTCACGAATGGATCTCTTCTAAATTAATTTATTCGCGCGTTAGCAGATACATCTTTGTACACTGTTCGTAGACAGTTCTTCATGATAGGCGACACTTGAAGAAAATTTATCCTTTATACTTCTTCATTATTGACCCATAAAATAAATAAACAATAGACCCATTTTCATGGGTGCAAAATAGGTAGGAACCAACAAGCAGGTTATCGAGTGACCATGTGTTACAGGCTTGTTTAAGATGCATTGAGTGTGTGTCACTTAATGCTATAGAAACAAACATACTGTAAACTTTCAATAAGGCAGTGACTAGACGTCTGTCTAGACTTGAAAGTCATATATTAGTATATCAGGATTACTCATAACAAAACTTAGTAATCGTTGCAAATGAATGGTTAATACGGCAACGCGGCTTATTTATGTCCGTTTTAATTCAAAGAGGTTTTCAACCGGATTTTTAAGTAGAATAATCAGTCCCATTGTGTACTACGCAGTAGAATGCATTGATTGGTCATTAACTCATTTTGGGAAATAACAAAAATGGAGCAAATAAACGTTTATGAAGAAACTTAATTTTCTGGCTAATGCATATGACTGATTACTGATGAGTAGTCGGAGATTTAGTTAGTTTCAGGTTGAACATCACCCACATCTCAATGAACCGAACCGAAGAGTTCATAAACAAGCAACAATACGTACCTAGTAATATTCCATCTTGATCAACTTACCATCCTAACGGATTAGACGTAAGAAATCCTCACTCCCATCCCTCCAACGACTCAGTAACTTTTGCTAAACCCGGTTTCTTCGGAAAAATACTTTTTATCGGAATGCCAAGCGGAATGATCATGTGACCAGTCACGCATCATAACAGGCTTAAAACCAGAAATTACATCAACCTACTTAATGATTCAAAACACATCAATACGTGGATATGGTGTTTCAAGCGGCTTGCAAAAGTACGATTCCAGTATAAACAGAAATGACTAAAGTGGATGAAGCTGGACCTTGCCAAAAACAATAATGCAAAACCATATTGATCGTTTATTGTGTGTGCATACAAATGAGACGCATAGCCCTGCTTAGTTGTCTGTTGGCACACAAGCGATACACGTTTCAACTTTTCCGGTTGTTGTCCCATATACCGGGCAATTTGTTGCTAGAAATCACACCACGTTTGTTGCATTTATGACACCTAGCACGACAAAAAGCTTACACAATTAATGAAAAGGCGCCGATCAAATGTACGTGGTGTTCGGTTCGTAACGTTTTAAATCCCAAAACTTCAATCAAAAGCTAAACGAAAAAGGATTAGTGTATTGTTCACAAATTGTTTACTTTCACGCCCGTAATTTTCAAATCGTAACCTATCAGATGACGGAAATTGTTAAACTGAGACTTCTTATAGGTAGTGTTCGTGTTAAGGGCTGAAGCCGTTGTACAGTTGGCCTCATCTTCTGTACACCTAGCTTATGGTGAGATCATAATCCCTCGAGCATGGTATATTAACATGCTGTCATGTGAGATGAGCACTGTTTATCTCAAATTACGAAAGAAAAACCTCAGAAAACGTGCCTTTCATTATAAATACGATCCTGTCACATGCTCTGTTTTTTGATTTGCCAAGTTAATATCTATCAAAAGCCATTAAACTAGGTCTGTGTAGCAGCGCCTTCTAGCTATAAGCACCAAACTCGAGACACACAAAATCGATGGAAAAATTACAAATCAACTCTCCCATCAAAACTACTAAGTAGACCAAGTAGTTCGTTAAAAGTGGGCTGCATTCGGGTTTGGGGCAAAAAATTGTCGACGTACCAGTGTCTTTCACTTACGATGTTCGCTAGGGTTTGCTCACCACTGGTTCTGACACAATGCAAATATATATTTTTATATATGCCATTGTTCATTACAGAGAGAACACCAATTTTGCTAAAAGCGAACTCTTTATAAAGACGTTTTCTAACGGTTACCGTTTACTCTATCGTCCACAAATTCTTCGTTAGACGTATGAATGCATTCGGTTCAAAAATTTCGTCCTAATTGGCCCAGTAAATTGTTGGAAAAGGGGCTGCAAATGCGTGAATAAATGACATTCAGACATCAGATCGGCATCTATAAGAGATTAATGACAGATATGATATTTCTGTTTAACAGTTGATCAATAAAAACGCTTGAGTCCATCTTTTTAAGGGCAACGGAATGAATGGACGACGGCTGTATCCGAGTTTTTGTTTTGGTAATTCCACAGAACTATCTTTAGTGGACAATCTAAAGCAGATAATCTGGAGAAAGGTATCCAACTAGCGCAGACAGTACAACTGCTAATGAACAAACACAAAACCAAGAATATTGCCTAGAAGCAAACAATAATCGATCCATTTTTCGTTAATTGCACCTCATATACTAAAACAAATTTTTGTATGAATACGAAGATTATACATCTCAGTATACAGTCAGACCTGCTTTCTCGATCTTTCTGAGTAATTCGAGACCATTATTTGCAACAGACGTAAACTAGACTTTGCATGTCTCTTAGCTAACATCACCCCGCCTCGGTCACACGTTGCACCAGATATCATTATAAGGACATACATGTTTTGTTAAAAGCCCATAGAACTAGTTTTTCTCTTGAACATTTCAACATAGAGATTACACCTGTCACCGAATTCATACCAGTACTTCCAGTTTTCAAGAATTCGCGCTTCGGCTTATTTCGACTTGTACACGCATCACACTGATATCGCCCGACTGTAACCGAAAACTTACAGAGAAAATTACGGGATTATTGCTGAGTTGAGCTGAGCGCACTCAAAAGCTGATCAGTATTGAAGCGCTGAAAGAATTTTCTACTTGGTTCAAAATTACCGCGTATTTGAATTGTGAGTCCGACGAAGAAGATTTACCAATCCGGCAAACATTTACAGATGACCTGAACTTATAGTTCCTCAATGCAAAAAGAAGACATTTTGCGATATGTTAACATTTCGTTTACTTTCATCATTCGCGAACATAAAGCATGCGAGCTATCTATGAAACACAAATGGAGATAGTCAAGGTATGGACATGTATACAGTCACACCACATATTATTATTTTTAGTGAATACATCAATATCTCAAGGATGTTATTTTAACCACTGCATCCCCGTCAATCCATTTCAGCGGCATAGAAAGAAAACACACCTCGCACTTAACACAAGTTCTGTAAATACAAAAGATCAGCAGGCAACAGGTAAACGAGTTACTCTGCTACAATCACATGTTCGACTCCCCAAAAAAGCACGTCTGGTGTAAATAGTTTCGTAGGAGACTGATCGGGAAGTCAATCGGAATGGGAAAGCTGAGTGAAAATTTGACTGATATTCGGAACTTGAAATCTGTGACTAACATCTACATTAAGTTGCTTTGTGGTAAACTTCACATCCAGCTGATCTGAACGATATCCTGTCGTAGAAAAAATTTGAAAAGTTGCAGAATATTGTTCAGTTCTACTTCATAGCCGGCTGAAAGATTAATGGTATAGTTGACTCATGTGGCCATGCATAGATGTGGGATAGTCCAATCTAGTAAATACCAAGATATCATCAACACATTATTCATCAGAAATACCAACAGTGCTACTGTCTGATAAGTCTTTTCATCGTTACTAAAAACGCTTACTCATTTAGGGCCCATAGAATTTCACAGAACATCATCGTTACTTTGTTCCTATGCCGTACTTTAAAAAACAGATCGTATGTTTTGGATTTGTGCAAACTTTGAAGCACTCTAGAACAATGTAGCAGTAAGTAAAATCTCGCACAGTCTGCTGAGGCGACACCTTTATGAACAAGAAACCGAAAGCAATTCAATAAACTTTCTGCCAAATTGACAGGATCTGAAGCAAAGAAACCTTTCAAACAGTAATTCGTGGGGGATTACAGAACGGAAGTGAGATGCCTGACTAACCGTTCAGCGAGGCTACGGCAGACTTAAGTGTTCATAGTTGGAACTGTATATAAGGGGCACCAGATTTATCAACCATCGGTAACTCTTTAATTCATTTTACTGGTAGAAAGATTTTCTTAACACATAACGTCAAAAAAAAACGAGGTTTTAACATTTGGTGTTAAATGTTTAGTTTCTGCATTGACAAAACAGGAATTTACGTATGTTCAGCAAAACTCTTTTACTGAGCATAGGTACTCAAAGGGAAATGGCTGGGACTATCAAAATGAAATAGTTAATCTCCCTGATTACCGAACCGGCACTTCCAACTGGTTTATTTCCCAGAACAAATCGCTCTAGGATTAAATTCCTGTTGGTGCTCACCGTCTGTTTATGCCTCCTTTCGGATAGAAGTTACATCACCAGTGCACTGGCCTGTAAGGGTAATAAACTTAATGATACGGGCTTTAACAGAAGCGAAACTCCGATCTGGTGCCTTTCTTGTCAAAAGTGGTTGTCTGAAAATTCAATGGGAATGTGATAGCAGCGATCAACTAACAACTATGTGTTCTCTTGAGGTGATTGCACAATCTACTCACCACCCACAATGTGAAGTGACTGCTAGTCCAAACAAAAGAATCCCATTAAGCCAAATAAAGTTGGCTGATATTTGCGTTTAGGCTGTAGAACTAACGCCAGTTTGACTCATATGATAACTAAATCAGGAAGACATGGAAATGTTGAAAAATCATCAGCGAAATCCTACTAAACTTTATTTGTGAGTGCAACTACTTTCCAACTATTTATCCGTAAATAGAGGGGGCATCTAGGAAACGTGCATGAAATGGCTGTTGTTGGAAAAGCTTGGATATAAACAGTGGGAACATGTTTTGGTTAATGGAGCTACGAAGGTCAATTGCCACGTGAACTATACAGTAATGTCCCTGCAATGTATCGGCGAGCAGGTGGAACCTCTACACAAGCGAATGTAGAATATATTTTGCCTGAAATCCCTCACACGAAATGTGACACAGTTACGAATTTTTTACATAAGTTACATCTCAACAAACTTAAATCACTTCTGGAGACATAAGCTTATCATAATTGACCTGTGTCGAAATAATGCATGAAAAATGTCGCAAACTCCCACTACACATGCTAAAACATTTTGTAACCTGGCCACTACAATAGCAATGATAAAAAAAGTTCGAATGCAACCGAATTTACAGCATTTCACATCTCTATGAGATGTAAATATAGTGAGGTGATTACAGACAACGACCGGTAGTATACTACAATTCCTGACGCAAGAACCAATCTGTCATTCTAATTTTGACTGACAACTAAGTCCATCAGCTTGATATGGTCATCCGAACGATTTCATTTTTTTGGAAAGCCTTTAAGTTACGGCCTAGATTTAGCTGGTTGTACCAATCGTCTTTTGCATCCAGACCACCGTTGTTGTTGTCGACTCGACTCGATTTGGTTTCGTATTGGCATGCCAAATGATTACAGTGGATCCTGCAGGTCTGTGTACTTGGTGCTTGATTTGAATTGGAGCTGCAGCCTGCAAAGTGCTTACGGCGTTTATCCGCTTCACATGGTAGTCTTCACAGAATTCATCAAGGATACCTGTTGCCTGTTGTCAAATCTTTGGTCACTGAAATATAAAAATTGTGTACACAAAACTGTCATCCACTACAAATCAACAATGCCTAGAGATATACTTCATTGATCTATTCATTCTCTGCAAAGCACTTCTGTAGAGTATATTTCAAACTGCGCCATTAGCAAAACTGTAATCACTATTGAAGTAAACGCCCTCAAAATCTTACACCCTTAGTAAATATGTCAAGTAACATCACAAAGGTGATCCCAAACATTTTACTTTGACAAATATGTTTTTTCATCTGCGCAGTTTTACCGTCTACTAAATAATGTTCAGTTTACACAAAGTTAACATGCACGCCAGCCTACTAATCGATTCTGAAAAGCGCAGTGAAACTAGGATCACCTGACCAATGTTGATTGGTTGAAATGAATGTGTGAATCAGCTGTGGTTTGTCTGCATGGCAGACCTGAACGAAAACGCGCCCCACACAAGTTAGGACGCCAGATGCACGGAACGCCATGAGCATCACACACGAGAAAAAGAGAGCCCTATTACGAAAATTTCATCAAATGGATCTTAACAGAGATGGTTGTTTGGATTTGCATGAGGTTCGTTTATGTGTTCAGCATTCCGGTTTGCCGGAGTCTGCGGCTATGGTGAGTGCCAAGATCATGAGTTAAGAATAGAGACCTTCAAAACCAGACAATACGGATATTCTTTTATAAATCGCATGAGTGCCAATCATCCTGTTATCTCTATTACTAACGCTATTTATTATTGCTAAATGTTTTACCTCAGGAATTCATGGCCTTATTTGACCTCAGCGGTGATAACAAAATTACACTTCAAGAATACATAACAGCATTGGGACTCAATCCTCCGCCACCAACAGAGTAAGTTTACTGACATTAATCCATTGCTCATATGATTAGTTCGATACCATTTACAACTCTTTCCGGTAAATTGAACCTCAAAATCGTTACATGAAGATGTAGATTTCTCCTTGAGCAACTCAAAGAATTAAGAGTTCTCTAGCTTTCTTCCACATAATTGTAAAAATGTAAATGAAGTTATATATTTAAAAAACCAGTCCACTTATTTCCTAAAGATTTTAAGGCTTTACCTCTTTGACTTAGTTTTTCGTTTTAATCCGAAAAATTTAACTACACGCTCACGTGAACTCTGTAGGACAGGTTTAAAATATCATCCAACAAAGCGTCTCTCTGAAAACGAAAAATGTTGCGAGTTTTCCACGACGCGCAGTCCCAAAATTTGCTTGGTGACGGCAGACGAATGTAGACAAACAGAAAAACACATCGGGACAAATGACTTTTTTGAGGTGTGTGATAATTCAACGATAATGTCGCGTGCTACATATTCACCTGTCTATACTCAGATAACCCGAGGATATCTGGTCGACACTGATCAGTGTGTCGTAATGGTGTAAGGTGTTACGTCGAATGATGAATACCTGTTGTCAACGTTTCCTGTGATCTATATCAGTTAGATCTGATCACGTGATATGCAGTAGATTCAGTTTCCAAATTGATTTCGACATATGGTGGGCAAATTATCAACGTTTTAGGAGCTGTTACAACAAATAGAACTCAGCAAAGTGGTAAACCTTCGGCTCCTATTAAACTCTAGTTAGTGGATACTGCTTATCTCACTTACCACGAAGATACGTCACAGTTTACAAGTTAAGCAAAAGAAAACGCCATGGAAATTGTAAGAAACATAAAACAGAAATAAAAACTCAGTGCTAACTGCAAACTGAAATTTTGACTGGCAAAAACCGCGGAATGTAATTAACAATTTCTTAAAATGAACTTCAGTCGTACTAGCTTCTATAAAGATGACGTGTGATACTTGGGTGTTTTACTATGAGTTCATAAACAACCAAGCGATGTACCGACGGCAAACCGATCCGAGTTATTCGAAGTGACATGATTCCATTCCGGGTTTTATTCAGGCTTTCGTTTGACATATGTTATAAATTTCAACCCAATAAACCACACTTCCTGTCAAGTTAAATAGCAGGTCGTATCTATGTTACACATCTAAAGTTTAAACTAGAAATTTCGTTTATCCGTCATTGAAATGTCTAACGCAGAGACGGTGTTCTTTTTCACGAATGACAATATTTTCATTCGATCCGCAGCTTTCCTTCTGTAAACTGCAGATGAACGAAATTTTTCGGTTTTAACAATTCCGTGATCATAGCAAAATTAACGCACGAGTAAGCGAGACTGTGTTGTGAAGTTGCCAGAGCCTCACTACTTTGGTTTAATCCAAACTGTACAGTCCATCTACGTTACGTTCATGCATATGCATTCACACACATATACACACAATCGCCCACTCACGTGAACCGTCCCGTTTCACACCTGCCGGTTGCAAAGGTCACGTGCAAAGGTCAAGTTCACCGTAAACTCTGTTCATTGTTACGTGTAATTCACTTTCATGCTGGCTCAGTCAGGATACACAAGGTTCCTTCTAAATCCTTTGAGTTCTCACTTCAGTGCGTATTGCAGATATAACACAAACAGACTTAACCATTCGATCATTATCAACATTTGATGTGAATGAAACTGAATAAGACCATACTGCTAATAACGCGCATTCACTAATGTCAACTCTTCACTTCTGAAATGACCGTGCTGACCAACAAAAACTGTTGCTTTCGACCTTGATCGGCCACCTCTACAAACACCACCACAACCAACATCAACACTGATGTCCTTTTCAGTCTTGCAGAATGGAAGGTCGGATTCGATTCCATTGACGTGGATAATTCAGGTTTTCTGACCAGAGATGAGATACGCAGTTTGCTGCAACGATTTGGCTATACAAGATGCACCGAGCAGGAAGTGGATCAGTGGATGAGGGAAGTTGATAAGGATGGTGACAACCGAATTTCCTTCGCGGAATTTTGTACTTTCATGGAAATGTCAATTAACCGCAATGCTCGGTGACAAGACGAACATTTACTAGCGGACCATGATTTTTGAATATTTCCAACTGTGTACAGACTACAAACCGTCGGACTCGTCTGGCCTTGTCGAAGAAATTTATATTGATCTGCTCAGTTGCTATTTTCTCCAAAACCATCAGTCATCAGAGTTTCCGAACGATCGTTAATGTGTTAGGCATTCGCTGCCATAATTTTCATGAAAGTTTTATCGGTGGCCTTAGATTAAAATTGTGCATCAGTTTCAAGATTATGTTGTATCTTTAAAATTGCCGAACAGTTGTTTGAGGATCGCTGTCTTTTCAAAATACTCCGGGAAAAATTTGTCACTTCTGTGTGAATGAATGTCCCAAACCTTTCATGATATTGCTCCTACCCAGACATATCCTGTTACGTTCAGCCGACCAGCCAAGTTGTTAACTGTGAGGATAGGTTGAACCGGTGCTAGAAGCTGAGTACGATTGCCAGTGTTTTTATGAGCGATTGCCCGCATTATCTTGTGCGTGGCCGAAGTGATTACTCATATAGTGAAACCAACGTACTCCACAAAATGACATATGTCGAGTAGCGCCTTGACAAACAGTGGTCAGGGTACATGAATATCAGTTATAATAGCAACATACAATCAGCTTGTTTGCTCCGTCTTTGTCCAGCCTGTTGGGTAATTTTGGGTTTGAACATCACTCACACATTCATTTCCGGTTCTTTTGCTTTGATCATTTTTTGAAGTTACAGTAACTGTAGAAGCTACGTTAATCGGAACGCTGACCCTGAAACGAAGTCTATCGCACACAAACTGGTTGCAGGAATACCTGCTTTGTGCTATATGTGAAAGTAAAAGACCAGAGCGACAGTGACTGAACGTCACATGGCAATCTGTGTTAGAATTCGTAGTGAACTAATAAGAGACAAAAGTCACCGTCAACACTACAGTGCTTCCGGTGTATTAGTGTTCTTACAACTGAGTGCCAGCGATTAGTCGGTCACTGCTGGCTCCCATTCGAGAACTGTTCGTTTATCAACTGTCCAAATAAGGTTAACTAATACGACTGAAGAGAGATCTGAGCCTCAGATACACGTCTTGATAGTAAATATACTGATGTTAATGTTAATACACGTCAGTGGTGAAAGAAAATCCTGTCGAGATTGTGTGTTACCTGTCTTCACTACGCCCTTTATTACGTCATATCTTGCTTGCTCTGGTATGTCTTCTGTCAGACATGAACGGTCCATAAGTCAATGAAACCGCAGGCAAGAGACCAAAATATTCATGTAATCCTTTGTCTAGAATTAGGTTACGACTTCATAAATATGGGTAGGTGTTAGTAAGGATTTACGCCAAGTATGTAAACAATCCAAGCCAAGATATCAAAGTCGAATTCGATATTGCACAGATGATGCATGAGTGCAGTTGATTGTTCTGACTCATTCGGTTCTGGGTAGTTACCACTACGTTTGGTAATCTTTGTGCAGTGAAATGCTTCACTCGATAAACAATTGCACAATTTTATATCGAACTATCCTGCTGAAGCTACAAGAAGTCGATCATAACAATAAACGAATAATATAGCCTTTGTGGACAAAGCATCTTGATTTGCATTAGTTCCCACATAGAAAAGCGTGTGGGCCGGAACTGGTCATATTCTAGTGAAGATGGATTGACCACAATGGTGAGTAGTGCATATCAGCTACTGGCGACTTTTCGTGTGGAATGATTTTTCGATGTCCAGAAGGCTAAAAGTGAGTAAGGTGACAAACCTATCAAACGTTTGCAGGTAAGCAACAAGAAGCGAAATTTGGTTTGAAATAAATAGCTCACAGCTCACCTTAAATGAACCATTCAAACATTATCTTGAAGAAATAGCAGGTGGAAGAAGAACTAAGTGCTAGAGATAGTCAACTTAGATGTCTATCACCATATTCCATATATCACAGAAAATATAGGAAATAGAAACGTTCATGAGTGAGTTTTTCGATCTTCAGGTTTGGTTATAAAACACATCACCTGGCTAATGGAAGCAAGCAGTTCAGTCATCTGTACTGACTTCAGCCACAGCCCATAGTACTCGAAATTCATTTCCTCCAAATAAATGAATTGATAACATTACGAATTAGTGATCAAATCAAAATCTCTCAAACATACATCAACTGAACCAGACGGAGGTAATAGTAAAACGAACAACTATCTCTGTTCATTCAGTTTTAGAGGTTTCTTTAGAACATGTCACAAGACAAATCACAAAATTCACAAGATGATTGATACCGAGTGACAATGACTGAATCATACGTCAAACTATTAGGATTAACCGACTATATGGTTATAACGATTACAGTTGATGTGAAAATGAAAGCTGCACCGGGCGAATAAAGCTCCTATGAAAACACACGATAGGATTACTTAGTCTAATCCTAGTCGATTTGGCGGTAGCCACAGTGCACCGGCGCAATATATTTGGTTAAGTGACGGCAACCTTGTGGACAACTAAGAATGTTTTGGTGACGTCTGTGCAATGGTTGCGGTCGTCCAAATCTGAGACAATGGTGCTACTGGCTGAATCACGAAAGCCGGTTCTTATTCAAAATGGATTGTTCTCCCGGATACTTCCTGACCAGTGGTCATTCACACGACAAACATTTTCTGCGGTACAACAGCAAAGTCGAAACGAATGCACGACTACTGATAGATCGTGCACTGACAGCTTTTTCATTCGCAAGCTTAACGTCAGCATTTTCGTTAACCGCATTCTTGAGGATGCCACCGGTTAAAGAAGGTCTAACTGACCGGTATATGCAACATTCAAATTGATCCGTCACGTTATCCCCTTTAAACAAATCTTTTTTTATAAACACCACCTTCATTTCAGTACTGTGCATTGCTTGATCTGAAAATTTTGTCAACATACTCAGGGTTATTAACTGCTTTGGATACATATTTTCCCACTAAGTTTTGAACCGTATCTATTGCTTGCTCCACTGCAGCACGCAAACTGATATTTCTTGTTTTAGCTGTCAGGCAGTAAGCCAGGTTTTGTATACGAATAATGAGCGCAAAACTACTAAAGTTGGTGTACTGACCTGACTACGTTTGTTTATGCTATACCAACTTACTCCGTGTGACTTCTGATCAATCTGACATCTAAAACCTGGAACGCATTGCTCGATTCTTCTTCCAAAGTGAAACTGAGGGAGGCGTATATCACAGTAAAAAGTTGGGGCAACAGAAACTCATATATCGTTCCTCCCATAGAACGGTCCCGCCAGCGGACACTCAAAGCGTGCCCCGATTTTCTTGGCGGAATTTTGATTACATCACTGTCGAGACGCTCACTTTGTCAGTATATCCACTTTACACCGACCAACTAAAGACTTTCATTTAAGTTCAAGTCCATTAAGTGTTCTGTTGAGTTATGGAAACACTGAAGTGCAATTTTTGACAGCTACGCTTCGTACAGACACAGGTCATCTAATAAATTGAGCAGCGTTTCCATGCCTCTTTGGCCTATCTCGCCGCTAACTGTCACCTTCGAAATTGATCGGTATACAAACATGTGCTTTATGAGTTAAGTTGTGCTAGCACTTAAACAGCGATCAGCATATAAAAGATTTTTCAAAAGGTCAAACAGCTCAGTTGGTGGTTAGGCGAAGAATAACATTTGCTTGTCTGCATCCGCTCACATGTATGGCTGGTTTGTCAATCAAGCTCAATATCCAGATAGTGTAAGTGGCTTTGACATTCAAGTTTGGATAACCTGTTTGATCCGGTCAAAAATCAAACAGACTTTAAAACCACATATGATTCCGCAGTCTGTCTGTGTACGTGAATTGAGCACGTGAACATCAACCATCTGCTTCATCAAAATGTTACAGCAAAACTTTACCTCTGGGCACTGACAACAAGATCTATGAATCTTACAAGAAATGGTGCTAACCGAGAAAACACCGCCAGATTTAGTACAGGTGGGATAAGAAAAATAAATCATTGTAAAACACAAGGGAATAGTAAAAACCACCGGACGTATAGAACTTCAGGTAGATGAAAACTAGGCATCCATACCGAAAAGCATTCGACAGCATCAAAAACGATTAATATTTCCAGTTACGTCAAAGCAACTTGCTATTCACAAAGACAGTACTTCATGAGAAAAATGTGGTTTCAAAATATAGACGATCAGACTTTCTTGGAAGCAATCCCAAGCATTTTAGATCTCGAGAACGTCACAAAAGTAAAATTCGAATATCGAGCGATGACGCAGAAAATACTTCAAGCTGAAAGGTCACGACGTGGACTGAGCGTCTTCATCGAATTAAAGAGATCCTTAATTATCCAGTCTACTCATCAACCTGCTCCTACGAAACGTGTGATCTTAAAAAGTTTACAGTGTAATGGGATCAAAAGAAACTGAGGAGTTAACTGTCTTCTTACTGACGACCAGTATGCCAGACAGGAAGCTGATATCGCTAACCACTGAACAACGCATGCATCCAAATAACTTCTATAATAATGCTGTTGTAAAACTTGGTGCTGCCGATTATATGGATCTGAATTCTTCGATCGTACATGATATATTTTGCCGCGTAACATGTAAACAATTTATGGCTTTATACACCATGGAAAATAAAAAGTTCCCCAGATGAATTCATTTCATAAATAATTTTCAATCACAAACATGCAACGCCTTAAAATACTATTTAAAAAAACAAGCTGTTGAGTGATAAACAAAAAGATGATTGTCAGAGATTTTTTAAAAGTCATTCCGCCTTTGCTAGAAAAACTGTTTTAACCTTGAGGGAAGAAATGAGAACAGTGGTTGATGCGCTGCGTTCAATTAACTGTCCCGGCACGTTGACCGAGCGTCGTCGTCAACGCCATCTTGAGAATAAAAAGCAGATTTTTGTGTGTAAGGCATCAGCATTCGAACAGGACTGAAACCCAATGGTTATGTTAAAACTCAGGTTTGAAGTGGGACTAAGTCGGACCTAAAGTCGCATCGGAGACATACCCTTGCTGCCAGTCAAAAGGTTCCAGTATATTCTCTCGACCACTCATTGTGGATGTTCGTTCACATGCAACTGCAGTGCCATGCATATTGGGGAGTCAGACAGATGACTTGATAATCTAGTCATGGAACAACCGTAATATTCGCGCAACTATTCAGTAAGTGAAACAAAAGCTACTGCTTAATCAACGGAAGCCCAAAATCATCAGTTGCATCACATCTAAATCTGATCAGACACACGCTAGAGGTAACTGCATCGTTTCTTGTGTTCATGAGGTTACGTCGATCACCAACCTCCAGTTGTTAGACAAAAATAATCCAATAGTTGCGTTGCGGCTGCCTCAGTTTTTCTAACTGAGAAAATATTTGGGAAGTCATCACTGATCATTTTGTTCAAAGTTCAGAAAAGCCCATATGAGTTCATAAGAAGGAGAGATGTTTTGGCGAACAGTCTGTTCTCGATTAATTATCGTTGGGCCAGTGGCATAACAGTTTATACCATCATGGTAGTCAAGCGAGCAAAATTAGGAGCAATTTGCCACGACCCTGAACTGGAAAGCAAGATGATGGCTGAATTGGCCTCCAGAGAAGTCAGGTAAGTAACGGAGGGTCATGGCAAGCGTATGGCATGAACAAATTTCTTCTGAGCGCACGACTGTAAATTGGGCAGGCGAATTCTAATTGCTTCAGCGGTGGCCAGAATACGAAGTTTGACTATTCTGGGATGACGACTTGACAAGCGGTAAATGGGCTGGAAGGTCACTTCCGGTGAGACTTGGTGCTCTGAGTCAACGAAGTACGCCAAAACTGCACTTAAAATTGTCTTCACCTCAACTTTAGTCAACCATGTAAGTCTTGATTTGGTCAGTTTGACACGGAGTCATAAAGGTATATAGAGATGACATCACTGAAGCAAAGGTGATATTTTTACGGTATACATTCGCAGAGAATGCCTATTCCCTTTGAGTTATTGGTAGACACATGGAACTGACAAAGTGAATCCGTCTAGCGAATTTTCTCAACATTATCTGATATTGAAGTTTATGAAGAGTACAAACTGTTTTACACTGCTTATTTTATTCTGATAGGCATTTTTTAAGTTACTTTGTTGAATGCCATATGTTGAATGACAGCCGTGGACCACTGCTTCTCAATTAATTTTCATCTGGTGTTTTAGCTGACTGGTAGTTTCATGTTTTACCGTTTTTCATGTTCGTAACAGGCTGCTCGAGAACAACCTAGATCATTAAAAAACGTAGAAGGAGTTAGCGTTTGCAACTTGTGTAACCGAAGGCAAAATGTTCCCAAGTTAACACATTTCAAAATGGACGACCGCATGACGTGCCCAGTGTGGCATGACGACCGGCTAGTTAGACAATAAAGATTGTGCTGAATCGAACGTCATTTTGCTTTATTATGATTAAGACTGCAATACTGTTTACTATTCTTTAAACAGCAGACTCAAGTTCCAAATGAGCTAAGTGTCTACGCCAAATTTAGCACAATAAGATCCACAGTCGTGATACAGTTTTAACAGGTAAAGTGAATTAATTGTGAGAAATCAGAGTAGTTCGGTAAAAGTTTGTTGTAGTTCATCGGAAAATGGGGAGAATCTGTCATCTGGTCTACCATTAGACGTGCTATAAAAACTTTTAAACTCAGCCAACAATGCAAAAACTAAACGAGTCCGAAAGCTGATACTGTCGTAGGTTACAGACTATAAATTTCTCCAAACGATTGATATAGCACTGACGTCTGGTCTTTTAAACCAATCTCTGAAAAAACCGAGCGTTTCATAGATAACTGCTACCTAGTGTGGGCAACCATCTGTACAGATGGCTGGTCTATGTTGATATCAACAGTATTTTTCAATTACACGTGTTAATTTTATACGGAAATTAGATCAGATCTTATAGGTCAGTAAATACCACAAACATGGGCAGATCATAGTCCACTGAGGGAGGGTAGGACTAGTCGGTGAACGCCTGGAAACGGCATGTGTCCGCCACCGTTCACTGTCGAGAGGTTTCCACTTGTTTCTAGATAATTAACCAGTGGAGGTGCAGAGTCTTCAAGAGCAGTCTTTCTCGAGGCTAATCGAAATGCTTCTTTCGAAGAGTTCAACTCTATGTGAAAGAAAATTTTTTTTCTATTTTAAAAAGAAAAACTGGAAACGAACATAAGTTACATACAAACAACAGCGGACTTCGCTCCACCGCAGTGCCTTTGAAGGCTTTGCTTCAGGGACATTCGGGATGACATTCAGACATTTTGTCTGTGCTTTATTTCTTCTAATCAAGGTGTTGTGATAAACACTGTTAGGTTGTTTCAGACGCCGAAAAGATTGCTCTCCGCAAGATAACTCACAGGTTTAAAAAGTCATCCTCGGGATGATTACCTCGGTCAGACAAAAGCATGTTGTTAGCGAGTGATGAGATTGGCGAAAGATTCCATACACTAAGGTAAAGTCTCCGTTGATGTACCACCAGCAATACATTGAGAACTGTGGCAGTTCATGTAGTATATTTGCATAAAGTGAAGAACGAACTGAGTTAAGCCACTTCTTGGTACTTCGTTGAACTTCCTCAACATGGGCATTGTCTCTCATTAACTAAATATTATAGGCTTGGAGATTCGTTCAAGAAGAGTAGAGGGTGATCGAACGAAAACCAAAACAGTATGAGTGAAATGGATTAAAAACTCGGTACTTAACCAGAACACAGCTGTTTGTATTGGTCATCATTGCAAATCTATACACAGACCAAGTTCTTTGAAATGTATCTCATGAATTTTAACTTGGTGTCCAGGTGTTTTAGCGCGACTTCATACGTGGGTGTCAACAATGACAGTTATCGTAACATAAATATGTATTTACAAAGTTTATACAATGTACCATTGTAGCTTGCTCGTAAGTGGGACCTCATGATGGAATTTATGGCAAGTTTCATCGTGCTGCGCATGTTAGCGGATTATCACAAACTTCATATAAATAGCAATTAGTCACTTAGGCTGATCACATAACTTTGGGTATTTCATCCTACATGTTGGGAACGTAGCTGTTGCAGGTAATCTCTAATATTTAGATTGAAGTAGTAAGTTAGCCTGTCTACCAGAAGGTCATTAAAAAGCCTTTGAGATCTGAAGCAAGGCTGTTAAAGTTGAACAAGATTCGTAAATGATATACTACTCTTGGTGATACTTTTCATGACTCTGATCTCAAGTTGCAGGGAATCGCTAATATAATGGACACATTGATAGTGTTAAGATATCATCGCAGTAAGCTTTTTGTTCAGGCATACAAATTCATACGTTTAGTCAACACATTATAATCATCCTATCTTTGAGATGCTATCTGGTTCCGTTTTTGTATGCTGATCAAGTAGTCCTTCATTGATGACCCAATGTAAATCCAAAAAGGTGTATCATCCTATTTTTACTGAAGTTACAGTTTAATGTATGCATTACTGGATACTGTGGTTTTTCTCATTTGGTGGGTAATAATCTTGAAAAAAACTGGTCGGTTGTCCTTCAAGGCGTTTACGATCACAATTAAACTCTTGTGACCTTGACTACAAAATAATTGACATTGTTATACTTAGCTTGTGCACGCTTGAAAACAGAACCAAATTCCTATTCGTTTATGCACTGGTTGCTAGCTGGTATCGAAAAATCAGGGAATAGCAAAATACACTTTGTATTTATCACTGGGCCTAGCAAATGGTCGAAAATAATAAAGTCTGATCATTGGACAGAAATCTGCTTAACTTCAATCGTTATTGACGGAGTCTGTGTAGCGTGTCAGGTACATCTAACGTACCTATTGTACCTAAGTTCACTGGCCCAAACAGTATAACAAGATTTAAAGCGTTAAAAGCTGTACATTAACTACACTATTCCTGGCGTGAAGTGGGATCTGTCATTGGAGATCATACTACTTACCACAAAACGGCATCTTAATCAACTGATGTTCTTGATCAGCTTAAAGAAGAAAATTAGAACTTGGGTATACTACTTATTAACATATCAGTAAGCCAGACTGTGCTGGGTTGCATGGCAGTCGCTACGTACACATTTAAATGCAGCTTTCGTACCTACATAAAGATTTGTGAATAATTTCAATATGGCTTATCCTAAGTGTTAATACGAATGCAAGAGTTTCCGCCAAAAATTTAGTCCATAAACCTGAACGATCACCGTTAAAAAACAAACACATTAGATCAGCCTTATGAATTACTGGGGCATAGCATGGCGCATAATATTGGACGTATTTCGATAGTAAGTTTATTTTGGGTGTAACAATACAGAAAATTTTTGGACGTACCATTAGGCTTGTTCGGTTGTCAGGCTAAGTTAAGGATACTGTTGGTAATTAGACGAATTCAAGATAATTTCCATGATCCTTGATGCCAACTCTAAAGGTAACCATTCCATGAGTATCAGGTACGTTCTTGTTTGGATCCATTGGGCAGAACAGGAGAGAAACAAGGTAAGACCGATATCTGAATTCGGGTGGTTCGTGGTATGTTGGACAGCAACTGTAAGCCAAGTACATCTCCTTTAAAGCTGACCATTACGGTATATCAGTTCAAAGTCAAACTGGACGGATTGCACAATGTCCGCTTCACACATCTACCATAACTTGAATCACTCCATGATATTCGTACTGCCAACGAGGTTATCGACCACAGTTGCTGTTCAGCTATCATCCTCACACCGTTGATTTTTGAGAACAGGTGGGTGGTGAGCAACAGGAACTAGGATTATTGTCGCCGTTTTTCTCTCAACTTACCGGAATGAAAGTCAAACCAGCTAACAGTCGAATCCTTTTTCAAATACACCACCGGTCTTATAAGGACCGCTTAAGGCAGAACGACCAAAAACATACAGGATCTGCATAAACAGTTCATGGTATCCATGCATTTGACCAGCTTCTGTGTGCTAATCAATTGGCACATTTCTTGACAAGGAAATTGTACGCTCGCTGATTACTTGGTGACACATATCATGATATCAACGACCCGAATATGAATACTACCTTAATATCGATTATTCGAAATTATTTCTACCAGTTGTTGTTCAGTTATCGCAGAGTAAAAACTGTCAGTATCTCATTCGAAAATTTGCGGCCACTAGTATATGAGGTCTTGAAACTAAATGCACGATTCCCAGTTGAAATCTTCTCTGATGCACGCTCTTAACCCGACACAACGAGACTGAGTCTGTTCTAGTTTGAACTAATCACGTACAGATAGGTGGCATAAACGAATGATCACCATGTTAACGGCCAAAGCTTTCCTCCTGTCCTACAAGAATCGTTGGAGGCAAAACAATAGGGAATATTAGTTCTTTGTTCAGAGCACCCATTACGTCATTATGGCACGATCCACCTTATAAGCAGTTAGAGCTTTGAATTCCATATTAGTATAAAGTCAAATACATCTGTTAGTGTCTCAAGGCTTGGCCACTTCGTTGCAGCGATTACTGAACCGATAATTTACTAAGACCAGTGATTACGGCTTAATCGATTGATTGATCCACGAGCCAAAGATAGCTTTATCTACACAAGCCAACTAATAGTTAAGGAGTTGCAGACGTCGAATGCATGCAGTATACTTGTTCATTTTGTCTCTTGTCTAAATATGTGAAAAGTTCTACTCTAACTCAAGAGGAAAATTTTTTCTCACGTAAATAAAACTGAAAATTCTCTGAAGACATGATGAAAGTCGGTGTATTCAGCTCCCAGTTCGCATCGACGCCTGCGTTATTCTTCAATCAATCTGACAAATAACACGCAAAAATCTCTCAAAAGTTTTCCTTGACGTATTATGTGCAATGAATTTGCATTCCGTAACATGTCCCGTGTGGTATATCTTAATATCAGGAGAGAAAGATGGAAAGCTGCTTTTGATGAAATCGATGCCGACCGATCGGGACAGTTGTGCGCAAAAGAGGTACGCCGGTTACTCGAAGAATCCGGCTATGCACGATGCACCGAAGCCGATATTGGTAACTGGATCGAATCGATTGACAAAGACGGTGATCAACGGGTTTCATACGCGGAATTTGTAACGTTCATGGAAATGCGCTATTCAGCGCAGTTTTCGTAACCACATGTCACTTTGACTTCGAGACTGATAAAGATAGTACTAATTAATTTAATCCATTCTTTTGTCTCGACTTACAGAATGCCGGTGAGTTTTTTCGTCAAATTTGAGTAGGTAGCCGTCGATCGGTCAGATGGTGGATTCGGTATCGACTGATTCTCAAATGTTTGCTCATCGTGTATAGTATGGATCCCCATGATGGTTTTCTCCGTTATCATATAATCAAGAATTCTGGTATGAGCAAGTGAAGAACGTAAAACCGTTTTGTCTTTCCCAAAAACTTGCACATGTATACGCTAGTTTCAGAAAATGTTCCTTCAGGCGTTCAACCCGGCTTATTGATTCTAAGGTGTGTTAATAAAACACCCTTTTTGGGAACAACCTTGTAAAGATTTAGTCTGTAATCAGACGCTTATAGAATACTGCGACTTGACCTAATATCTTATTCTGAGTAAAAGATTTTCATAGATGCCATTACTCTTCTGGTAGGTCTTCTCTGTTTAGTTCTAATGTATGCCAGATATTTTTCAGGTAACAGAAGACAAAAGTACATTTCTGCTTTTATACAAGGACGTACAGGAAGAGGTTTTAAGGCGAAAGACAGAAAGACTCCTTTGTTAGTTTATCACTCCCATGGTAATAATGACATTGTCTGATTAGCGAATAGATCCACTGTGTGTTTCCTCGATACGTCTAGTTTCACTGTTTTCCTTGTTTTCCGCTTTATAATCTTCTGTTCTGTAGTACGCACTTAATAATGCGCAGAGAAATTTGCCAGGCCATAAATCGTGCGCATTTACGTTTTTGACTACTCTTACTAAAACTAGCTTTCTATCTACCTCCTTGTTCTAGTTGTTTCACTTGTCGACAAACTTAAAATGTTTGTTGAAATAATCTCGCTCATCATCGGTGAAATAACCTGTAAAGTTCTGATGGTGGAGACTCCCTACTTATGAGTTCTCATGCTGAACGCCAAGTAGTCCTATAGTCATCTAGTCGTTCGGGGAGCCTGTTCGTCGGTCGAATATTTCCCAACTGATCATCCGCACAAAGATGTGCTGGTGATGTCAAAAGGTTGGAAAAAAGATAATCAAAAAAGAACTGTCGTGGAATGCCGCAATTTGAAAAACATGCTAAATTAACTGCCCATTAACCTTGAGGTTGAAACACACCCGAAGCCGTAATCATAAACTTTGTCTAATTAGACGGAAAGTGTAACTTTAACGGGGGCTCTAGAAAACTGAAGGTACGTTACACTGACCGGAAATTATTTCTCAGCACTCCTGGTCTAAAATTTGTCAGTATCCATTTGACTTGTCGAAAATGCATATTTCCGAGGAATCTACAGTGTGCAATCCATCATATACAAATGTGGTGTGATGGAAACCAAAAATTTCGCAAGCAACAACTGTTGTCACTCTGCTGCTCACTAAGAATAATCACCATCCACTCTCATGTTCATTTGTGACTACATAAAACCACCCTAATTGTGAACGCGGATCCTCCAGTAGTATCCTCTCGGATTAGTGGATTTCAATCAGGTTCAAACTACTGAGATAATCACTAATACTTACGTCTCGAATGTCGACAGACTTATCGTTCATTACAATTTTTCCTCTACGTGCATCTGTCTAAGCCGTTTATCAGTTCCGAGGTACCAAACCTTAGAACTTACGCCAAACTTATATACCAGTGTAAACATCTTTAGGTCTCCTTTTGTACTATTATGGTAGTAAGATATTGATGGCCAAAATGTCAATCAAATACAATGTGTGGATAGGTTTAGTCATGGAATGCAATTCAAAACCTCAGATGCTTGTACCATTATCTTAGATGCAGATGCGGAAATAGTTCCGATGTAACGGACGTATCTATGTGAGAACAACTATAGGTGACAATTTGTTCTCAAGCATAAACGACTAAACAGATTTCATCACAACATGTCGTTTGATAAAATTTCAAAAAAATCCATAGGAATTCTGCCGTACAAGTTTCCAGTCATTCTCTTCAGGCTTTTACAATCATATGATGAGTGCGACTCACACATGAGAAACAGAACAACCAACACAAGTTCTTGGATGAGATGGAGTGTTACGCAAAAATCCCGAAATGACTGTCAGAATGTAACTGGATGTTGCGTCACACAGTCATGATCACTTAACCATGTGAGATTAAAGGAGTTAAAAGTGATCCGTAACCATATGGCTGAAGATTTTCATATAGTACTTCTGCGTTTTCTGAATGTGATCATTGTGGCGGTAAGCAGAATGCGCCTCAGCAGTATTCAGTTGATTTGCGACGACTATCTGAATAACTCTGAAGAACGTTGTGACCTATAACGAACACACGTGCAACAGCAGCGCTAGTGGCTGATCTCTGACGACTGACGCACGACTTGGTGTTTGCCAAAACGTCTGAGGAAAATTGTCCGCGTTAAAATTATCTCAGGAACAACTTTTACTTTATGATGTACCGTAAATTTGACGGTGAAAACATCGGAATTCACTGGCTAGAGAAAGCCTGCAATGTTTGTATTCGTCTGATCCTATAAGAAACAGCAGGAAAAGAATTTAGAAACGACCGAAGCGTTCCGTTTAAGAAATGATAGGGGTCATGGATGCACGGATCACGTGATTTTACCGCGACAACCAAGCAAAAAGCAAACACTCATCAAAAGATAATGATTCGTAAACACTGATGTTAAAGGTCATACAACACTTCAAATTTGCCCACATGGCCAGGGTGATTGGTAAATTTAAATGACATTATAAATATGAGCAACACGTGTTCGGTTAATGTAATCTATTGTTGTTGCCTTACGGACAATGAGGTTTACCGAAAAGTGGTTGGTTTGGGGGGAAATATCGATTACAGTGGTCAGTTGCAATCCAATCCACTGATAAAGCGATTGGCGATTAATGGATTGATTCATGCTATACACAATGGTTGACTGGCAGGTGCTGGTCGGTCACCGATCCGGTCAGCGTGACGATGAAGTGGACGCATCTCCTTAACGGACTGTCTTTGATGTACAAGACTTGATTTATCTGTCAGACCTATGAAAGTTGTACCTTACTTTAGGTCTTTGTTTGACCTGTGTTCATGGCCAATCACCTAGTTTATAACTTAACTTTTTCGTTGTATTCATGATAGTGTGTGACCGATTCTAAATTGTCTTGAATTAAATGATTATTGTTCAACTGCACACTGAACCGAGGTGCTGTGGATTAACCGGGTCATAGCAACTGCTGAGCGGTGTATTTCAAGAGTACATCTTTGCTGTACAACATGGTTGGTGCAACAGGAATCTAGAAAGACTGAATAATCAAAGTCTGTCTCATCAAGCTCCAGTGAGAGAAGAAGGCATAGTTTAAGTATCACGATTCGGTTTTTTCTTCTATGACCCTAGTTTTTGAGTTTTCGTTTGCCGCTTTCTGAAGAAGTGTGTATGAAGTTTGGAGAGTCAAAGATAAAATATTATGTGCTAGTTGTCATTGCAACAACTAGTTACACATTCACTATTCAAAATATCCCGGTACAGTAACTGCGTTGTATAAGTGCTTGATTGTACGAGCATTTGTGAGGTTGGTAGTTACAGCTACGGTAACTTCCCTAAAGCCAGCTCACCTAAGACATCTAAAAACCGGCTACTCCATGGAGTGAAGGAAATGGAGTGAAATCAATACTTATAAACATCTTTCAGTAGCATTCACTGGGGATTAGAGAAGTGGCAGATAAAAAAACGTGCGCTCTCTGAGCGCTTTGCACAAGGTACTATAAAATTGGTCATTGCAAGAGAAATGCGTTTGTGAGTAAGGTCGTCCCGAAGGTGTACGCTCTACATTGGTAACTCGACACATACTGCCAGAATATAAATTACATCCACCTCAGGCGTTCTGGATGTTCGTTTACCTAATGGAAAGTGTGATGTTGGCCGTAAGAAAGAAATTCACTCGAGCAGAATGAAAACATGGATCAATCATTGGAGGCAAATCAACCATCAATAACTCAGTTACATTAACAGGAACAATAAGGATGAGCTGAGTAACCGGAATTCATAATAGGCCAGGAAACACAGAACAGCTTTATCTGTGGGCGGTATTATCAGCTCAATTTAGGGGGGGGATGTGTTTCGTATCCGCTAATCGTAAATTGTCAATGAATTCGTGAAATCAGCCATTCCGTACATTTGGTACCTCATTGTAAATCTACAATTAACTTTGACCAGAAGCTAGTTCTGAACGGCAACCCAGACATTTTTTGAGTTCTTACACAATGGTAAGAGTATGATTTCTACGAGATAGTAATATTTTTCTAGTGTGAATTTTTGAAAAGTGTACCGACTGAACCTTGGAAGAGAAATGATCGGTTACAACAGTATGGGTAGCTGATCCTAACAGGTCTGAAGTTGAAAACAATTGACCCCCAATCACTCATGTCGTTAACAATCGCAAGGGATTAATTCTGTTCATAGTATAAGCAGTACCGTCAATTTTTATGGGATATTAAAACTTACACTCTTTAAAGCAGTCGAGAGTTCACAGATTGTCGACTCAAACAGTTATCACTATCAATATCAACCCAATTTAACAGTCTTGAATGATAGCGATTAGAAAAATCCGTCTGCAATAAGTTAACTGATCAAACAGGAAATATTTTCATGTTAACACCTTGTCTGTTTACGAATAGTAAATCATGTCGTCATCTTTCTGTTTCTCTCACTCCCATTTAACGGATTAACGCCCGTTAGTTACTTGAGTTTGTAAACAAGTTTGCGCTCTATCTGGTTGAAATGGACTACGCTATGCTTTATGCAGGCAGAGGTTACTGTGATCTAATATTGCGAGTTCGTTAGGGAACGTTTTAATACCTGGACATCGAACGGTGAAACTTTAAGACTAGTTCCAATAAATAAAACTAAGTAATAAAAACACAGCATAATTCAATTTATCCTGCTTATGAAACCAAATCACCTGACTACAAATCACGTTCTACTGTTGCACAAAACAGATGCCGGTCAAACATAACTCGCTTAATTATGTCTATCAGTTCACTTCAGTGATTGCGGGGGTGGTGACATGCAGACCATATGCTGCGCCAATGCAAACCCACATACAAATAGATGAGTGTCATATTAATTACATTTCCAAACCCGATGAGCAATGAGGCTTCTTTGTGTCAGGTGGTTATGAGTCAGTATGTTTACGAACAGCCAAGTGGACAAAGTAGCGACCGACCCGTGTATCTCGCCTAATTAGCTGTATCAGCTGAGTCGACGCATAGTTTACATGATAAGTAACTGTGAACAGACCAGTTGAACAGCATATTCACATATATTTGTAGCCAAACAGTTCTGGTTGACCTACCGTCAATTTACGCATTTCCAAACCGTTATGTTCTTAAACGTACCATATTCACTTAGCTCACGAAGTAGAGCTAAGCCAGGAAAACTGGGCTTACCATTAGACCAGTAATCAAATGGACTGAAACTCTGGACCATAACATTACGGCCATCTTTCCGAGCTTCAGGTTTATTGCAGCAATAACGTTTTAGTGTGAACAACGTTCTTAACCCGAGAAAATGGTTGCTGCAATGGACTATTCATTACGAACACATTTGACAAACAGCTTTTGACGATGTTCAGTATAAGGCGCCAAAAATATACAAAAATTTCCATTTTTATCGTTATTCCTACGTAGATTAATTACTACTAAAAATTACGTGCCCGAATAACGAAATCGACTGATTGTTTTTCAGAATGGTAAGACTATTCCGTTTGTTTTGACGTCTGATGCAGATCATCCAACAGCCCTAAAATGCAACTACACTGCACTTACGAAGTCTCACCGGGTCATCAACACTCCGTCAGATCAAAACAAAGACACCGGAACTGTTCACTCAATAATGTATTCAGCAGTTTACCGGTAGCTGCTATGACGTTTATTTCAGTGGAGTTGATTGGCTCCCGCATTTTAAAATGAAAAAAACTATTCCAAATGTGTCGACGATTTATTGCTCAGTGTGACCTAAAATAACCCCATCAGACGGTGTAAATCGACCGCCAAACTCTTATTGAACACCGACTGTGTGGTCAATCCAACGAACGCGTTTCGTATGCTGACACAACATCACAGGCCATCATCCGTAAGCCAATAGAAACGGTGCGTATCACGCGCAACAAGCCAGCCATTTGTGTACAAAGGTTATTAATCTTGAAATTCCGTTTGTTGTCGTTGTTGCCAGTGGCAGACCTGTGTATGTGTGAACTTGATCCTGAAATTAAGTCGTTCAGTTATTTTTACGTTTAACTGTAACTATGTGTTACACCGGATGGGAACATACGAAATGGTGTCAGCATCTTACAAAATAAGTACACATCTTCCGGTGTTCGAATGAGTAGCTGGATGACATTCATTGGGAGGTTGTGGGTTTCCCGATCGTTTGCGTAAACTTACTCGTAGATCACACAGGTAGATGATCATTGTGAGAAGCAACTCCAGATCATTTTTCAAAGCTTATAATTCAGGCACAACAATGATTGTGGCTGCTACTACTGCACTGACCAAAACATCGGCTTTCTCAACCAGTTCGTTCACCTACCTTTCTGATGATCACCACTACATTACATATGACCACTTGAAGTGCGAAATCATAAAAAGATGTTTTTGTACTCCCCAGCTTCAAGTATGAAAGATTAAGTGCTGTAGAAAACCCTTCATCTGAGAAGATTCCGTTACGCAATGCGTTGTGCAGTCATAATGGAGCAAATTTTACGTATAGCTAACACTCTTCAATCCCGACTGGTCCACTGACAACCACCCACCATATTCTAGCTGGATATTCAATCCTTCGTCAGACGGTATAACAACAGTCTTTTGCGGACAGAACTATTTTGAGGCCTGATGAGCATTAATGACGAATTTGGCCACCGGAATCGTGGTCATGTTGGTTAGTTACCGTTGGTTATTGTCAGGAATCTTATGACTTCGAAAGTGTAGTCACTGTAAGATATGGGTAGGCGATCACTGTGAAATAAAGCAATCTACCACGCACTGTCTGTGACTGGACCAATACGATCCCTGTTTCGAAGTGACCAGTCACAAGAGAGGTCACCGGGAGATGGTTTTACCATATGTCAACTGAATGACCCCGACTAAGGAGGAGACAACTCAGTTTGAAGTGTGGACTAGTGATACGCATCTAAGAGAACTACGTAATGAGCCGAATCCTAAAATGTGCACCGTTGTGCCTGCAACCTGCCTCCATTTTACTGTTGATGTACCGCTATCAACGTATTTTCTATTTCTGTGACTTACGGAACGTGATGCACAAACCTCACAGCGAATTGTCACAAACCTCCATTATCGACTGAAGTCGATTATCATTTGATTTTAACGTATGGAATAAAAACAGACCACAGAAAGCAGGACGATACTTGACCAAGTGTGCTGTTGTGGTGTTTCACATAACTCACGTTTTTCTAGATTCAAGCCCTTTTCTCTCATAACGGCCCCTTTAAATATTCTAAGATCTCTGAATATCACTCTTTAATGAATGTCTGACCACGCAAAACTAATTCACACCGAATGACGTCATCTCAGTAAAAAAGGATCAACGACATCATCCTCATATTTGAAACAACCGGATGTCTTTTTATAGCCCTGAAGACAATGTTCCAACCCAAGGTAACGATTGCCTCTTCATCTGACAGAGTAAATATGCAACATAATCATCCCGTTACAAGATATTTTGAAAAATTTTCAACAGCATTCTAAATGAGTGGACACAGTCCATCTACTAAGTGCTGGATTAAAGGTGAATTTTCCATCATTTTGAACAACGTGAAACGGTCAGTAGGTTCCATTGTACTTCTTGAACACTGCTCACGTAGCAGATTCCGTGTTCAGATTGATTTTTCAGCTAACCTTTTTGGATTAAGATTTTGACCCTCGTGGCCCTTACCTACGCAAATCCAGTATCAGATGAATATGACCAATCTAATCAACGAGGTTTTGTTAAGTGTCTGATTAGTATGGTCGTGTCGACTCAAACAACATTCACAGGACCGGTTGTCTAATGCATACAGCCATCAGTCCTTTACAGAAGGCGTTGGTGTTTCCAACTTCTGTTTCATCGTCTCCGAAGGATTGTAAACAAGTGTCGGCGTACAATGATGGTCTAGGAGTTGGCGTCAAACGTGTATTTATACCACTATATTGTTCTAGTTAATATCGGCCAGTGCATTCTCCGTAAGTAGTCAGAGTGATTATACGAAGTGTTCGGCAACAACGTAACCAGAGAATCAAAAGTTTATAGGATGATGATAAACGAAAAGACAGCGTCAAACTATCAGCTAATCTTTCGTTCAAACCGTTTACAGTTTTGTGTTAGCTGAACAGAAAACCTATATATGTACATGTTGATTTGATGCGAGCGCAAGCGCTTTCAAATAAACTTGAAGAAAACTGTCGTTTTGTTTTAACGTATGCACTCAGTGAACACATTTCAGAACATAGGGAAAGAGCTATCATGCTCAGTGATCACCAATATTAAACCAATTGGAAGCTTAAACTCTCAGCAAATAAGCTGAACAAAAGCTTACTCGAATAAAAAAAGACAGAAAGCTGATAATGCACGCATCGTGAGCGGACAAACGTTGCTGCATATCTGCAAATGCATTTAGTAAACCCTCAATATGTTGACATGATTAAACGGGAAGAAAACATTCAAGAGGTTGAAAACGTCGGGGTTCACAGTCGTTGTCGCTATCAGTTTAGCGACAATTTTGCAAACATCTTTTTGTAAAAAACAACGCGGGTTTGAACTTTGGACTGAGGAAAACACAGTGTTCACTTATCTGACACTTAGTACAAAATGTGGAATGGATCAGAGCTGTGTGAACCATCAGAATATGATGTCCAACAGATTGTACAGCTTTCCTGGTTAAATTTATCCAAAACCAGCTCACGTGACACCGGCCGATAGTTATCTTTGTTCACAATTGGAACGAAGAAATAATAGTTCGATTTTTACCCAAACATCTCTCTAGTCAACGGTGAAAATTGTTGGTTTGAAAAATCAAGTTCGAGCTACTACTAACAGGTAAACTTGTTTTCTCACGGATCAGTATATCAGTACCCCTCGATTGCTATAACATAATCGTGAGTTAATCACGTCATAAAACCGAAAAAAGAAGAGACCAGAGTTGATAGGCAGAGATGATCACATCAGTAAGAAGCAACCCATCCTGAATGCTACTCCAACAGTTAAAACAGAGGACGGACGAGACCACTAGATAAGCTTCCAGGATAGTAGAGATAGCAAAATACAGATATTATTTTAAGGTAAATTTTATCATCGAAGCGGACTGTAAATCCTTAATGTCAGTTGGAACCTAGGTACCACAGCTATATAGGTTCCCAAAATTTCCCAGATTTAAGTTTGCACTTTGGACCATTTTGCTTAAGTCTGAGTGAACGAAGAATAAATTATCTGAAGAGCTTACGAAACGTTAAAAACCCGTTCGAGATCGAATTGATCCATTCAATCTAAACGATAATTTCCAACCTACTGGCTTGCCTAAGACAATAATTATTTGGATAACACATTGTTTAGTTGATTTATAGTCTCCATTTGTAAATGTTTTCCCGAAAAACCCCACCGAATTCCTACTTTTCTGTATTAGAGAATATCGGCTAGATGTTAGACTTTCTTAAAGTGAGTTAGAACAGCCGCTACTAGTCTGTACTGAAAACGCGCGTCGTCTGTCAAAGTTCGGACTGAGTAGCCATAGGCAGCCCAATGAGTTTTATCCTTACAGATGTTTAAGTATCAGAGCAAGAGAAACAAACTGCGGAACAGTTGTCTTCAGTACAGCTTTACAAAGATATGCTAGTGATATTTTTCACGGCAGACGATCAGCTGCGGGCAGAGTTTAATGAACTGAATGAATTCTTCTCACCCAAACGTGAAATTTCAGTAAGAAAGGCGAAAATCAAAACAGTCTACCATCTGAAAACAGTTCGTCCCAGTGACTACCAGCGGAGTGGTAGACAGGTGTTTTGATTTAGTTTACTCATTTGCGCCAGGCATGCCGGAGAATCTGACCCACGACCCGTGAATAAACGGCAGACTGTCGTTCAAACACATCCTCCAGATCACGGGGTCATGGTTAATCAGGATGCAGGACGGTTGAGTATGTGAGCAAAAAGAAGTGGAACAGTCAACGAAGGTAGTCGGCCATTTCTTTATTCATGTATTAAGAGAATAGTATATGGTTCCATTCATCGAGGTGCGTCGATTCAGCAAACAAGGTTTAGTGCGTAGGCTGCTTTATTAAGCCAGATTCGTTTACAACGAAGACAGGATTTACCGAGAGTTAACTTCACCAGAAAACACTGTACGGCTGGCTGGTTATTCTGAGCAGTTCATTGCAAAAGCCGACTAACCCTGATATGGGAATCCGACCTAATACACCGTCAAAAAAGTGCCGGCTTTCCTACGCCTTCTCTATAAAGACGATCAGATATGTCAACTAAATCATTATTCTCCAGGTAGTTCTATCTCTAGAACATAAAGTGCGATTTCTCAAGTTGTATGGACCAAAATATTCGGGCTTTGAACGCTCTGTGTGAAAGAACCGGTACATGAGTCAACCAAATGCAATGTTATCCACGAATATTGATGTGGATGCGGATCACTGTCTCCAGGCAGGACTGAGCGCCGGTTGTAAATAGTGGCCACGAAGCGTACCCCGAACTGTGTTAAGCAACAGGTCACGTCAGCATATGACGCCACAGGCACACACAAAAGATAGGAGCCTATATCATCTATTGCACGCACTATTCTAATGAGACCACAAGAATGTCTTAGAGCGCACCGCGTTTCGCGTTAAGCATTCAACAATATGCAACCGAACACTGCGCTTCGCTTAAACTGCTGCTGTCCAACAGTTTAAACTCGTGTTGTTTGTTTTACAAAATATTTGTGGAAGTGTCACTAACCTAATGACGACAACAATTCTGAACTCGGATGTTTGGCTTTCTCTGCTCTGTCACTTGCTTTCTCTTACTGGAATATGAACAGTTTGTTGTATGTCCTCGTAGAAAGCAGTAAAGTTTGTCCGGACACAAAACGCGCGACACTATCCTGCTATTTCCTTCATTCAAATTCTTTAAAAGAGATTGTTTCAAGTCTCTCTGAAACAGAGCGAACAGCTTCTTACCTTAGTAGGTGTACTTAGACACAACCATCCCAAAGTGATGCACAACCTGGTTGACTCAGTTCTGATGACCAACAGGCTATGCATTACAATAAATGCTTTTCAGACAGTAACCTTGAATTTATTCACTATACACTGGCTTTAGACACGAGTATGTGTAATAAAAACCAAGTCAGGTGACCGAAACAGTCCTATAGTGCACAGTGGCTAGTACAATAGCAGATTCGATGCAGGATAACCGAATTGCGTTTGTCCCGGTAAAAGTGCACCTTTTATCAATCCGGTTTTGTTAGACTACGCATTGCTGAGCACTCAGTTTTGTTTGACATAGTGGTTGACCGAGCGATTGCTCAAACTCGTCATATATAATCAGTCGTATCGTTGAGTGAGTACATTTGAAATTCTTCTACGAGATGGCCGCCTGCAGTATGATGGAATCACTGCTAGAGGCGTTTCAACTGGCTGACAAGGACGGGAATCAGTGTGTATCCAGGGATGAACTGGTTTACATGATCAAAAAAATCGGTTTGCCGGACAAAAATGTTGATGTGAGTCAGGAATTTTTTATAATAACATGAACGCTGAAGTGTGATTGTAGTGGGAGTGTAAAGAAAGGGAAATCTGGAAGGGGAATCACAGGCTGTTTCTATGTGAAAAATTGTTTACACAGTGCCATTAGTTCGGATAAGGTCACAGAATCAGTAGTTATGCAAACAGTGTTCTCATCAGTTAAACATCTTTTTGTTTGATCGGAGCCTTCGTACTCAAATGACTGGCATGATCTACTCACTCCCACTACGAATCCTTATGCTCAAATTTTGTAAAAACCCATCCAGACCAGAAATCACAATATGATCATCTTGGTCGCAGGAAGAGTATGTAAACACCCCCATTAAGTTCGCACTAACTATTGGCAAATCATCATATCTAACCGTTTATTAGTAGTAGTCCACTCCTAAACCTCCGGCAGTTCGAAAATCCCTGAAATCGCCAAACTATGTCTTATGCATGTCCGTAACGCAATAACGCGCAACTAAGACAGCCAACAGAATTTTATATAGTACGCTTCACAGTACTCATCACAAACCACTAGGACACATTATTCAGTTCAGAATAGACTTGTTGTAACAAAGTTACACTCAATTGAATGCTGATATTATGCTGTAATACTCAATGCTTGTGTTTGAGTCTTAGGTACATCGTTTACAATGTTTTTCCTGGGAATCTGGAGGAAATTACCAAGAAAAGCATAAGTTTTAAGAAGTAAAATGATTGCACTTAAGTTTCTGATCAAGCGCCATCGACTACGCACCATGAAAATTCCAATCAAGGTTGAATCAGATTGTGGATATGTTCATGAATATTTTCGTTGTTCGCGTTCAACCACACTCAAAAATGGGCAACTATCGACAGTTTCCTGCAAATTAATAACTTTCCCGTTACCCTCGTTCTATTCAAATGCCTAGTATATGTCATCATCGAATTGCCACCCAACAATGTCAATATACGTGAAAACGTTCGGTTAGTCACATTTCAAAACGTATGTTAATGTAAACAGTTCTCAACAATATGGAAAGTAGTCATCACTGGCCATAAACAAACTGATGATGAAGAGTCCGTCGGTTCCTCGACTCGGATAAATAGGCAACAGTCAAGGTTAGTAGTCCGTCTTAACGAAGTTAATGGTTTTATGCAGTCACCACCATGGTGATTTAGCTGTTTTTAGAAACCCAAAATCTCTCTACCACCATCATTAAGTCGCTTTCTGGACTCCCCATAAGTTTTCTGTTTTGAGTCATGCATCTGACATCAGTTTGTTTTGACAGACGAAGCAACTAAGAAATCAGAAGTGCAAGTTTGTAAGCACATTCTTTTCCTAAAAGGTTAACTGATTTGTGTGTGGTAAAAGTAGACAAAACGATGATTGTTCGAATGAACAGCCAGCAATAACGATGGTTTGAGAACCTTTCATACTGGATAGTGAATCGGTGGAAGCAAGCACGTTCGCAACACTGTTTTGATTGAAGTCTTGATTTAACTTGATTGGTTCCATTCACGAACGTGTGTCGGATCACGTGGCCTGCGTGGCTGTACCGTGTACAGATATGTTGCTTCCACGATCGGATCAAACATAATTCATGAACACATTCTGGCGAAAAATTGTTCACTGATGTATGATCTGTATTGACCAATTCGCACTCGTAATCTGACAGATATGAGCCGGTGTTTTTAAACCGAAATTACAGCACAACAGGCAACGAGGTTCTTACGTGCTATGCTCATCTGTGGTCGTTTAGCGTTGCTTGTAGTGGATATGCCTTACATTTCTCACCTGCTCAAATGATTTTCTTCAGCAGTGGCTCATTTGATTTCTCACACTGTTCGTAATGGAGTTGGTTGGAGTGCGCCGATTTACCACAGTTACTTCGAGATATCCCACAGAATAACTACTTGGCGACGTCACTCACTCGTTCCTCTTCAACATAAGGTTATTGTCAGTCTCGCTCGCATTCAAATACGAAGTTTCGAAAGTTACATGCAATAGAAACGATGGTTAAACTGAACGAAACAGGAGATTCAAACAGTTTACTGTTTAGAAAATATTCCCATTCGCAGTGCTTACGGGCTACTCTACGCAATTACGACTCTGATGTTTAATGTTTAAACTGTTCGCTACCATGCAAGTCATTGCAAGAACTGATATCATGTGACATTGTACAATCCTGATGTTAGAAACCCAATAAGCACACTTGAAACTTCAGTTGTGCAATGAAAAACGATTTAAGTTCATTTTGAGCAATTAATGATAGACTCAATAGTTTGGCCTGTTTCTTATTTTTCCAAGTATTTCATGAGCAAACTGGACTTGAATGAAGATGGAAAAATCGAACTGACAGAATTTAAAAGGGCCGTGGGATTAACACAAGAACCAGAAGCAGAGTAAGTTCAATTCTGTTTTTAAAAATTCGACTTTGCAATCATCTGTTTAGAGTTCTACAATTTACACAAGATTTGTACAAATACACCTGTAAAAAATATGACCAAACTGTTGAGGTCAACACAAACTTTAGATAATAAGATTTATTGAATCCGTGATGGTCTGTATCGCAATCACGTCCGCTGTGGAACATGTACCGTACATTTGTGTACAGCATTGAAATAAACGGCGGGAAAAAAGTGCTGAGTTTCTGAAAACTGTTTTTTGTACACGTGTACAACGATCGTAAAGTAAGACAACGGTTGTCTGTACAGTAGCACTATAACGGATATCACTCATATGGTTGTTAATTTGGACAACTTCCTCCGAGTCTAATTCAGAACTAGCGTCTACTAGCTTGAATTTATTGCGCGAAAAATGGAGTTTCTGCACTATTTAAAATTTGGTTCTAAGGGGATTCGGGAATTTTATTTCACTAACTGTCTTGTGTCACCCCAACTTGACCAACACTTAATTGAACAAACACAAATTCCGATAATCTTAAAAAATGACCCACGAGGTGTGGCACCATTGCTGACGGGTAATAATTAACACAATCATCATCGTCGCAGGGTAGTCACTCCCAAATACCCACAAAATTTGATTCCCACAGATAAATTCAGTCTTACGTAACTGATGACTAGAAAGCGCCTTTACTTTATCGTCTGAACGACTAGATGTCTCGTCTCTGAATACGTAACTCTCTCCGTATATTATCGGAAATATCTATTTTGAGAAAGCATTTAGTTAATATATAGCAAGTCGTATTGTTGAATGCAGTTCAGAAGTATGAAATCTGAATCATACACTTGTGATGAAAACATATGGGAACTGGAACAATGAAAACGCAGACTAACCCTGAATAGAGAGCGTATGCTTTATCAGACTACTAAACGAACAGAATGTGTGCGATGAGTTGGGAAGGGAAGCACAAATTGATGCAAAACCACCGGTTTATCAATATCTACTTGTATGCACAAACAGGCATGAAACAAGTTGAATGATGGAAATGAACAATAAAAGTTATAATCGAGGAAAACTGTCTACTTCTCACGAAAACTCTTGACTAAGCAGTGTAAAAAACGTGAATGAGCACGCGCCGAATAACACTCGTTTATCAAGCACTCAAACAATCCTGTTCTGGTCGATACTCCATAAGTGACTACTTTTTATAGGCATTCGATTAGTCTTTTTGCAGATGCAACGTTAATCATTTGAGTTGTGGATTTACAGTAGGGATAGGATACATGAACTTATAGTCATCAAAACAATAAGTATGCACTGTTCCCATTTACTTACACACTTTGGTATTTAGGCAATCATTATAGTGTTTTCTTGAAGACGCCACCAACTTGGTGAGGACATTAGCAGTTTTCCGGCTTCTTCACACAAATGTTACCGGAAAAAGTGATTCAAATGCGTTATACTTCGTAAAACGCATGGTCAGCATAAACCGACGAAAAAACGTTTGATCGATTCGAAAAGTTACTGATGCGCGAACAGTCTGCACTTTATAAACATAACTGTAAGAAGGGTTATTGCTCTATCCCGATTAGGAACCTTTCCTAGGTAGTTAAAGTTTCAGTAGGTACACACGTCGATTATATACATAATCTTCAAAATTCAAAGGACTGTTCAGGTCGAGATGCAAGCAAACTTAAATCTACGTTGGCATGTGAAAAAATAGTCGTCCATCCAATAATTTAATGAACTACTTTGGGTGTTGTCGGATGTCTAATTATCAGCTTTCTGGTTTGAGATTTTAGTGGGGTGTCCCGGAGAAGACAATCTTACTCATTTGAGTCATGGTTTTTCAGTTAGTGCAGTCAATTTCATTTATCAATACAATAAAGGCACTACGTTTCAAAAACGCTTCTAACGATCACAACCCTATGATACAATCGCCGAGGCGTGAAAGAAATACACATTTTGCATACACATACAATAAAGTTGATCAACATCCAATTTTCATGGAAAACCACTAATGGCCGGGAGATGTTTCCAAAAGTCGCTCGAAAACGTCAACTTCCAAGTTCCGTAAAGCAAGGGAAGAGGATTGGATCGCACATGAACGAACCTATGGCATCGGTTAGCTAGACAAACATTCATGCGAGATATTCCAAGTCCGCGCAGATCCACAAACTGGATCAAAAGTCGTCAAACAGTTGAATGGTCAAATGTAATCGACAACCGCTGCATACGCAAAACACTACTGGATGCAAAGTGACTGCAAACCGATCGCTAGATTGAAGTCTTCAGTGTAACAAACAAACAAAAACGGTGTGCACTAGAACTACTACATGTAGACAACGCCAACGACTATATGATAAAGATCATTCCAGACGCAGAAATGCATAAAGTTATCTTGGTATTCAAAATCTATTGCTTTTTCAAGTGAATATCCATAGCTTAGTTCGTATCGAATATCCAACACTATTGACTACAACTTCCATACTGACGTAGACTTTCCAGCTAACTCTGTTATAACAAAAGTATCAGACCTAAATCTTGCTAATGCTGGAGCTGACAAGCGGGATTTGTACTCCGTGTTCATCAGTGTGTCAATGGCTTCACATTATGCATTTCTAACTTATGTTCAAAGGATTGGCCAGCATTGCTAATTGGTCACACTCGAGCTTTCCGACCGACCCAATGGAAGATACGGTTAGTATTTGTCAGTGCTAACCAATAATAAATTTTCAGTCAAATCAAAATCTCCTATCCCACTGAACTTGTCCAGTAATATTCTCAAACTGTTGCTGAGAGTTTCTATTCGAAAGTAATTAGTTGGAAATCCTGTTTGAGAATAAAAGCTGCAAGCGAATGCGAAATATGTACAAATTAACCAAACCCTAACCACGAATTAGTGAAGTTTTGACTAATTTAAAATGAGATCTCAAAATTCCAATTAAGGACAAATTGACATGGTGAGTGGCAAATACAAGCCGATTAAGTTTAATTTTTCAATGTCCAGTTCTCAGCGCGGTAGCACAAGTTTATCAGTCTAACATCTCTTTGCTGTTTAACAGCTCTAACATATTTTAGAACACTCATTTGTAAAAAAAAAGTCGGACTTCGGACCAGCGACAAAAACAGCACGTTCAGATTCGGCAAAAGGTCCGCCAACTGAAACACGATGCCACGCCAGGAGATTGCGAATCTCACATGTTGAGTACTGAAACCGTATAATTGAAAATCAGTGGTAGGTCTTATAATCTAGAAGACGCCCAATTAAGCAAAAATTGTGGCCTCGGCTGGATTAACGCTTGTTTCAGCAGGCAATCCCATGGATAAGTCGTTGGATTCCATAAAATAGTAGGTTGAGTGGTCAACTGTCAACATGTTAAATTTCCGACCTTCCTATGTGGCTTCGTACCGCAGCTACTACAGCACTTGTCGCGACTTCGCGCACTGTTTCTGAGGCTCAGATTTTTCGCGATTGAATCTCTTCCAGATTATCAAATCTCCCGCACTACTTATCAGTAGTGAATGACCCGGAATCTGGTACAAGTCTTTGAAGGAATACTAAACAACGCGATGCTCATAAAATCTAGACATTAACAGCAAGTACAATCAAACTCTCAATTGTTTAAGTTTGTAGTCATACCAAGGCATAATGCTAATCTTCCATCTTATACCATATTTCATAGATGGAGAAAATTGTTCCTCATGATTGATTTGGATCGCTCTGGAGATTTAAGTATTGAAGAAGTCAGACAGGTCATGGACAAAGTTGGAATCGAGACAACGCCAGCGCAGTTGGAAGAGTACTTCGTCACAAATGATTGCGATGGTAACGGAAAATTGAGTGCAGAAGAATTCAAACAATTTCTTATGAATAAATGTTGGCGTTAATATGTTAATGGTAGATAGAAAGAGTCAATAAGCCATGCATGTAAAAAAAAATTCGTAGTAAACCCGTAATGTATTTGTGATGTTCAAACAACAACTTTTATCATGTTTGGTTGGGGACAAGGAATAAATTTGCCACTGTAGACGGAATTATCCAGGATAGCACTAAAAGATCCTAAAAACTATCTAATTTCAAACGGACGAGTCAAAATATAGCTGTCAAAGCATAGTACACTGGGTCACATTGGAAAGGCACATGACCCATTGCAAATTGAGCGGACGATCGGCAAGTTTGGCCACTTCTAGATACAACACTCCGCTACTAAGGCAAACGCATCGAAAGATTTTACCATTAAAACTTCGCTCCTCTGTACGCACACAATCTTGTTATTATTGTAACCCTATCACACAAAAAGCCGAATCACTCCGCAAAAGAAGGAACCATTGCGGCAACACACCGAAAATGAGGGACATCAATGCATCGCTACAAACCATTGAGCGTGCCAGCATTTGTTCAGCAGCATGTTTTTCAAGGAAGCTATCCGAAGTACGTGCGTACAATAATCTCTTAGCCTGTTCACTTTGGCAAATGCCGCTATAACCGAATTTACGCCCAAATAATCTGTGAAGTAATGTAATGTATGAGGTATTCGTCATGCATCATGAATGTAGAACTCACTATTTGGGAACGAGTTGCAGTAAATGGACCTTTAGACCGCAGGTTAAAATTGCCAGTGAACATCGAAGTCACAGGTTTTTCTTTGCTTTTGGGTCACTGTTTAGGAAAATTATTTTGTCTTTGGAGAACGAAGTATTAGTAAAAATTAATCCAAAAAAAACTATACAAACCGGAACAGCACGCGCACGAAAAACATCAAATGACTGTCTCTTGACAACCTTCTAGACTTATGAATACTTACCAGAATAGTTCTTCTTACATCGAACGCAAGTGTGCCAAGAACAGGTTTATCTTTTATGGAACGAACAACGATGTCTATTCTTCAGGGTTCAGTGAGATCGAAAGACGGAAATGAACTGATCACTAGAATTCTACAACTGTATAGCACACAGATTCTCGCTGGCAAATACTTAACTGGAATACATGTCTTAATGAGCACACAGAAGTAACGAGTCAGCCAACAATGTGTTCATTACCAACATACAATACTACTGAACCGAACAGATGAAATGCAGTCAAGTCACCAGCAAAAGTAACTGCAACCAGACAGCTGAAAAGTCAACTTCACAAGAAAAATCAGGCACACACAGTAACGAATTCGCCCGACTTCAACATTACACTTGTCAGCAGATCGCTAACCGCGCACCTGTATTGACACGAATAGTCCCGATGAGTCAAGAAAAACAGCAATGACGAACAACTGTTCTCGATAAAGATAATAAATGTACAGCAAACTCAAAGCGATATTTGAAAACCAAGAAGGTTAGTTTCATGTTAAGTCTTGCAGAGTTCCTAAGTCATACATGAGCCAGCTGCCCAAAATGGTGAGTCACTAGGTTTGGTGATGAGTGGATCGAGAATATAAATGCATGGCCATGACACAGAATCGAAGTTCTTTTGTCACAGCGTCTTAAAAACAACACTGAAAATGCACCAAAACTAGACGTCTGATTCGTGTAGTAATTTTTAACGTAACTCTACGACTCTACATAGTTTCTGCTAGTATGCATGTGACCTGTGTAATCAACGATTTATAAACAAAGCTCATCGATAAATCATGGAATACACACATCAGAATACTGCATCATCTGTGTAATTGAGAGTGGAAAAGTACAATACACTTAAGAAGATGTAAGAGTAAAACAAAATATAATCAGGATTTAAAAATTTCATATAATATTGCACAAAAAATATTTCGATCATTTTTTATTTCAGAGATTTGCATTCGTTATCAAAAGGGAAATGATAAGGGAGGAATGGACGGAAGGCTTAGGTTTCTAGAACTTATACTAAACAATCTTGATTACTAACAACTGTATAGCAAAAGGCCAACCAAACACTTGGTTGCGTGCGGTTAGCAACACGCATGTGATACATGGTCTATTGGAAAAGTATAAGAGTTTTGAGACCCAATATGCTGTTTCATTTAGTTTTTACTGGCATTGACTGTTTGTTGCCTTCTTAATGTACTCGACCAAACACTGGAGATCAATAAACGTTGACAAATCAGCATTTCTTTTTAGTGTTAATAACCTCAACGTCCCCACTAATAGAATGCCATTTTCAAGTTAAGAGACTCGTTTATCAAACCTCCCTCTTACTTCTTGGTTTCACTTCATTGGCCCTTTCAGCGTCTTTAACATAAGCATCTAAATGGTAAGAAATGAAGAAAGTATACTCATGAAATGTCTATCCATTTGGTGTCAGCAGCAAAATCGCATTAGTAATGGATAATTCCAATCGAATTAATCTCCCGTCCCATTTAATTGCTGCTAAGACAGAGAAGGCGCACACCGTGACATAAGACCGAAATGTTGAAGTATCCACGGTATCTTATGAGCGAACTATCTAGCGGAATTCGACACACGGAATTAAGTCAATAACGCAAAGAATAACAAACGGATATCGCATTCACGGCATCAATTATGTTGGCCAGATTTGAAAAGTGACGGAAAAGGATACTGAATCCCAACGCCTAAGCAATCTCCACATTTAATAGCTGTGGGTCAGACGACTCTTACCATGATTTGACAGATGACTGTTTCACTGATGCTGAAACATACAATCTGGACAGTTGAACGGTGGTTTGAAGAGAGCACATTTTGTATTTCATTTCACAGTTAGTTCACCGTACGACCCCCTAAGATGAGTGGTTGAAAATACTCTACTTATCCAGACTTACCGATCGGATGTGCTCTTAACTCCGATGATTGGATGACTTCGATTTATAGAACGTTTAGGATATTGACTTTCGCTAATTAGCGAGGATGTCAGCTATCCACCTGAATTTTAAGCAGACCACAGCATCTCTTCATCGTCGAATACTTGGCATCGTTACATTGGTCTTCTCTCAACATAAAATTTACTTTGGGAGTGACCGACAAAGTAATTTCGCTTTATAACTATCGAACACGGCTTGTATATGTCCACAGAATGAGCTAGCCATTTCTTAAACAATGTAGTCAGTATCTCAACGGTATTTTCATCACATAAGTAATGGAAATTTGAAAAACCAAGACATCAATGTCTTGTTCACTGCGCCCTCGGGCTAGGCAAGAACCTCACTGCCAAGTGAGTCTGACTGTTGAGTCATTGGCTCCGGGTGGGGTCCTCCAAGAAA